>SJYC01129523.1:0-20119 GCA_006408675.1 Madoqua kirkii | reverse complement strand
CCCCTGCGCCCGCCCTGCTGCCCAGCTAGACGAGACACGCCTAGGAGAGCGTGCTTCACCTCAGGATTACAGCACAGAGCGTCAGAGAATCGGAGCGCATCCCAAGATAAGGCAGGCAGTTAGCCTGGCTGTGGCGCCCGACTCTGCCTGTGGACTTCAGATGGCGGGATAGTGAGCCCTGCTCTGCTCCCTCTGCCTAAGTTATAAATTTAAGATGTGCAGCATAGTTATTTGACATAGGTATATAGAGAGCCCCTGATTTAAGGACGGTGATGGTCTGACATGTGTATAGAGAGTCCCTGATTTAATGATGGTTTGAGCTGTGGTTTTTCGACTCTGTGGTGGTGCAGAAGTGATGTGCGTTGAGTAGAAACCGCACTTGAGGGTGAGTTCTGACCTTCCGCTGGCTGGTGAGACAGCGCGGCCCACGCCCATCCAGAGCCCTGTCAGCTGTGAGGTCTCGAGGGCGCGCGGCCGACAGGCCAAGAACCGCTCTGCGCGCCCCAAGTGCAGTTCTCAGTGTGCCGCACCCCGAGAGGGGCAGCACTTCATTGTCGGCAGGCTCTGTGTCAGGTGAATCTGCCCACCTGTAGGCTGATGCTAGGATTAGGCTGGGCTAAGCTATGACCTTCTGTTTGATGGGTTAGCTGTGTTAAATGCATTTTCAGCTTAACAATAGGTTTATCAGGATGTAACCCCATCATCAGTCTAAGGGAGGTCTGAACATTGCAAAAGGATTATTCTTCCCTTTTAAATTTTCATATAATACCAAGTAGTATATGTTTACTGTTGAAAAATTAGAAAATACAGGCAACCAGGAAAGGGACAACAACAAAAACTAATTTCTGTTGTCCAGAGATAACTCTGTTATTCTGGATTCTGTCTTTTAAATACTGCCATGTGAGCAAACATTTTCTTCAGAGGACAAATGATATATTCTGTTTTGTGAAGTGATTGCCACTTGTGTCTTTTATGATCCTTCTTGTCTTAATGGCACTGGGGTGCTGCCTGAAATGTGGTCTGAGGACCGTCACCTCTGTGGGCGTCTGTACTGGCGGGCCAGAAGCTCGGGTGGCGCGAGCCTCATCACTGGGGGCTGAGCGCAGACCAGGGCCGTGGCCCACCAAGCAGCTGTGTGGCCTTTGTTGCTGTTTACCTGCTGCTACAAGAAGAGCCAGTCTAGGGAGGGGAGGGGAAAAAAGCCAGTCTCACTTAAGAGTGCACCTGATGGAGCTGTAATTTAGCTGTTGCTAATCTCGCTGGTTCTCCTCCTGAGGACTCTGTCGTAGTCTGTGTTGATGATGCAGGGAGCACTCACGCGGCACCGCAGCACAGCAAAGCCTCCTGGTTATCTGGAGGGGAAGCACTTAACGCTATTTGTTTGAGTTACTAGGTGAACTGAGCCACCGTTTTTTTCTTTTTGGAAACACCATTTTTACTTAAAAATGACAGACATTTTCTTGAAAATGAATGCAGAAAGCTTGTCAGTTTGGGAAAAAGTAACTGACAAGTACTTGCTGCCTGAATTTTCAAGTGAAAATTTTAATTTTGGAAGATTTGTATCTGCCACTGTGAGCCTGGTAAAAGCCCAATATTTAATGTACTTTTTGATGAAATCATTGATGATTTCAGTGTGATTTTTTTTTTTTGATATCATGAAATGTGTTAACTTTAGAAGATCTGCATAACTCTGTGAATCAGTATATTTTCCAGGTGACCAATGCATGATTTTCAAAATCATACAGGGTTAATTGATCCATTCAAAATGCAAAACAGACCAATGGGTTTTAATTTAACAGAAGATGAAGAGAGCATTGGTTTGGATTCAGATTTCACATTATGCTGACCTTGAAGAAAACTCTACTTGTTGAGTACTAGTATACTATCAAAGAATAGTCACCGTCATCTGAAAAGACTATTAATATTCTCCTGCCTTTTCCAACTTCTTATCTGTGTGAGGCCGGATTTTCTTCATACAGTTCATCCAAAATAACATCCCAGCAGATTGAATTACAGAGGCAAATATGGGAATCTAGCTACCTTCTCTTAAGCCAACTCCAAAGATGTGCAAAAATGTAAAACAATGCTTTTTTTAAAAAAATTGAAAGTATGATTTATGTTAACATGGAATGGGTTTATTGTTATTTTTAAATGAAATGAGTATTTAAAATTTCTTAGTGCCATAACTGTTAATACAAGTAACCTGCATCAGTGAGCGCTCTTGGAGCCTCGTAATCTCCAAGAGGATAAAGGGGCTTTGAGACCACATAGTGTGAGCCGGCTGGCTTACAGTGAATGTTTCTTGCATCAGAGTCTGTAGGAGGGGGATCTCTTTTTATCTAGAGCTTGGCACTTGTGGGTGGCGCTCAGTAAAAACGTGATGAGAGGGAAGGGCAAGGAAAGACAGACTGAGAGTGATTTTTATGATGAGTGTCAAGTTTGAAGAATTGTGTTTTGACCTGGATAACTTTCTGACTCCCTGTAGATAAGAAACCTGATCGGGAAGAAATTCAGATGAGCAGTATGGGATCAAACACGAAATCGTTAGGTAGGTGATCAGTTCGTGCCTCAGCCTGTGGCGGAGCAGGTCGCTGGCCGAGGCCGGGCCGGCCTGCCCCTCTCTCCCGCAGCCGCACCATCGGCCGTCCTCGAGCGCTGGCTGCACGTGTCACTCACTGGAGGGGTTCGAAGAGATTTAGTAAAACCTGATCTGTCTGCCTTTCGCCACATTTCCAAATGTTCAAAGGTTAAAAAGAAACCACCCTGAGCCTCTGCCGTTACCAGAGTCTCATTTGTGCCCCTGAACCGCGCTCACTGCCTTTCACAGCCTGCAGCCACGTTTGCGCCGTCCGCTCACCGAGTGGCAGCCCACCTTGTCTGCTTGCTAGCCTGTCTCTTCTCTCCACACTCTTTTTGTGCTGCTCTCGTGATATTCCTGTTGGAATGCCCTTGCCAACTGCTCTCTAAACTGTCTTCGTCCCCAGAGGCTTGGGTGAAGTCCGTCTACTTGGTTAGGTCTTGCCTTGCTGTTGCAGCTCACCTCCCCTCACCTCTGTCTTCTCCTAATTCCAGTCCTCTGCATCGGCAGATCTCTTCAGTTTAGCTTTATTGTTACGTGTGGCATGCATTGCCCTCCCAGTGAGATGTAAGCTTTTCATGTCCGGGCCTGCCAGACTGTAATGCCCTTCTGGAGCGTTTGGTGCAGTCCAGTATCCAGCAGCGGCGCCTGACGCACATTTGTCTGCGTCGTACGCAGTTTACACTGGAGGGGATACCATGCCTCTGTGTACACTTTTCCTTTTCTTTTTTGTAAACTAGATAACAACTATTCCACCCTGAATGAAAGAGGGGACCACAGCAGAACACTGGATCGCTCTGGAGATCTGGGCGAAGCGGAGCCGCTGAAGGGAGCACCCCTGATGGTAAGTCCTCTTTCTGTCCTGCTGTCCCCCGAAGGCCAGCTCTGTTTTGAAGCCTGCATGTTCTGTGAACTAGGAAAAAAGGGTATAGTGAAAGATGGCATCTTTTTCTTGAGGTTTTTGGGTTGGTTTTTTTTGGGGGTGGGGGAAAGTAGGACTTTGATTCATGTTGAGATTTCTTGGGCCGTTAATTCTGTGATGGTCGGGATGGGAGAAGCACGGCTGTGAATGCATTGCATTGATGACTCAGGCCAGCTGACCTGTCCTCACAGCACTCGGTTTCTCTTCCTGCCTTTCTGGAGCATCTTGCCGTTCCCTCGCTACTGTTGCCGCGTTGTCCGAGTTCGTGGATGTGGGGGTTTCCCTGGGTCTGCACTCACTCGCGAGGCTCCTGTTTGCTTCCTCTCCTACTGACACGTCGCATGTGTTCACAGCAGGACGAGGGGCAGGAGTCTCTGGAGGAAGAGCTGGATGTGTTGTGTTTGGATGATGAGGGGGACCCCATGTCTCACCCCCCCATGGTATGTCCTGGAGCTGCCCCCAGGATGGTCCTCGGAGTGCGGCCGCCGAGTGCCAGCAGTTTGCCAATCATGCTGATCCGACCGCGCTCGGCCACGTGGGGTTTAGGGGCGCTGCTTCTGTGATTGCCGCCTCTTAAGAGGCCGCTGGTGATCTGCTTTTCCATTCGTGCCACTTCCCTTCGCTCCAGATTTGTTCCTCTCTTTTGGTTCTCCTCATTCCCAGCCATGCTAACATGTCTTTCTCTTTTTTTCCCTACAGCAGAAGATATAGCACCACTCTCTCCGCTACATCCGGGCTTATAATATATGTACTTTTATTTTTTGGTGGTGAAATGGACTGATGATTTTCCCTTTCTTCGCTGGACTCTTGTGCCAACTGCCAGGCTGCCTCCTGCCTTGATGGCCCTAAGTGGCTGCCTTCTTTCCATCAACTCCCTAACTGCTTCCAGTGAAGCTTCATTGTCCCTCTTCCCCTCTCCAGTCACTCCCAAGAAGCCTGACTCAGTTATAGACATATCTTGAGAAACTGCTGCAGATTGGCTCTTTTTGCCAGCTCTCCCTGGAACTCTTGGCCTTGGTGGAGGGAGGGAGAGAGTGGGAACCTTCACTGGAAACCTTGGAAAGAACCGGAAGTCACATGCTATACATGCCGTGTCCAGCAGTCTGATAAACTGATGATTCTTAATCAAGATTTTTCTTTTCCTGGTGGGGAAGGGACTTTCTTTTTTTTTGAGAATGGAAAGTGTGAGCTCTTCTTTTATTCCTAACGACTATTTTTGAAGCAGAGAAGGCCGGCAGCGTTGGCACATCCCACTTGGCAAGGGCCCTCGAGCGGGCGGAGGTTCCCCGGAGCAGGGAGTGAGAGGCCGCGCCCTGGCCCTCCGCGGCGGGACCCCCAGGGGCCTGCACCCCACCCCCAGGTCGCCTGCCAGCCCCTGCTGCCGCGGCTGCCCCCACTGAGGCTGTCCGAACCCTCCTCCCCCAGTCCGTGGTAATGTCTGCTGACTCGGCCTGGCCGTTTGCAAGAGGCTGTAGAAAGAGGAGAATGTGTCAAGGAAGACTTTTTTGGGTGCAAAGGAGCAGAAAGATGTCTTCGGGGAGGAGAAGAGCCTCTGGGAGGAGCTCATAGGAATGTACATGATCCGTTTAGTCCGAAACTGGCAGGAAGCTTCCCAGCTGGCTCCCCCTGCCCTGCTTTCTCCTGTCCTCACCCCTGCAGCCCGGTCCTGCCCCCGCCTCCCCCCTGGACTGGCTGGCTGGCTAAAGGACTTGATGTACATACTCCTGCCCCCTCTACCCTGAAAAGGTGGGGTTCGCCCCTGGCTCTGCCTCGTCTCTGTGCCTTTGGCCTGGGGTGCACCTCCTCCTTCCCTTCCATGTGCCTTTCTTTGCCTCTGCAGTCTCATTTCTCATGATTTTGCAAATTATGCTTGGTTACTTTCTGACCTTCTGTTGGCCCCAAATAGAGGAGAAGGGACCTAGAGACCCTCCGTCTCTCCACTGGGAATTGGAACAGCCTCTAACCTGTCTCTTATACACATCTGCCCCTGGGGTAAAAACCCTGTCCCTTATTTACTTTTTACTCCTCCCCTCAATCTAAAAGCGCTGTTCAAATGCAACTGGAAACCTTTATTCTCCTCCCTCCCCCTCCCCTAATATATTGAGGCTTTGGGGTAGGAGAAACGTGCACAACCCGCCACCCCCTTCCCCTGCGCATCAGAGTTCCTTATTACCCCTTTGCCTCCTGCACTACTTCCCACTCCTTTTCCGGCAAAAAGGAGCCCCTTCCTCTCTGTGATTAAGCGAACTGCACAGGGGAGACCGCCCGTCCAGCCCCGGCTCTCTTGGTTCCTCTTGTCGTCCTCTGCTCTTCTCCTGGTGCTCTTCTTGTCGGTGGGGTGTGGGTAATACAACAGCCATAGGCTTTTGGGGACCTTTAACTGTTTTTTCCTTTTCATTTATAAAAACACTAAACATTCGATTTCAGAGAACCAAAAATCCCACCGTCCCACCGAACACTAAGGGGCGTGTCTTCCGCGCCAGACCTTTCGTGTTTCTTTCTCTCTTGTTAATGCTTTTAAAAACAAATGAGTTTTTTATATAAATAAAGTTTTTAAAGTGTGTATGTGGGGGGGTCTGTGTCATTTCTTCGCTTTAAGCTTGTATCTCTTCTCTCCTTTTCGTCTTGATTACTTCATTATATATCAATGTCCTTCTTCTCTCCAGAGTACCTAGAAGGGGATTGTACCAGGATGGATTTATTTTGAGCCCAATCCCAGCTCTTAACAAGGAACATTCTCTTAATTATATATGAAACACTTTTCCTCTGAAGATTCTTAAAAATTAAATGTAGAGCATGGGGAGCTTATTGCTTGACTTACAGATAGGAAACTGAAGTATAAAGAATAATTTCTTAGTCACCGGGATTCTTTTGTGACATCTGTCAAAACTAACGATGAATAAAGCTCTGCAATACATGACCCTCTTGAACATATTTATGAGTAGAAGATTAGAAGCTACCAACTCCAGCTGTCATCCCAATAAATATGGAAATGTAGAATTAAAAGGCTCACTGGGCCATGAGGTTGCTTCTCAGGCTGTCTGCCATCCTTTAGTAAGACGGTAAGGGGCAGGCCCATCACTTCCTCCGTGTCCTACCAAGTAGCATGGGTGGGTAGCAAATACTCAGATTACCAGGGGTTGTCTACCCTGTAGAGGCCAAGGATTAAGGCCTCTGGAAAGGGGCCTTGTTACCTCGTTAAGATGAGAACTGATAAGAAATGCTTCTTGTATGCCCAGTCTTTAGATTAAAGATGTGTAGCTATTTCTGGTGATGCTCTCCTCTCAATTTTGTTGAACTAGGTCTCGGGTATGAAAACGTCCTTGGACTAGTAAGATCAGGACATCTTAGCATTGTAGCTGATAGCTTTTAAAGCTTGATTTATGTCCAGCAATTGCAGTTTTAGAAAGGTGAAGCACAGAGCTGGAAGGCTCTTAGAGTTTGCTTTATAGCGTGAGTTGGTAGACCTGTTTGAGTGTCTTTTTTTTTAATGTAGAAAATGCTGGCTATTGGTGAATAGCCTTCATTTCTGTTATATTTATTATCCGCTGGCATTGAGCTAGACACAAACATTACTCTCCTCTCCCTGGATTTGTCCATTTGTTTTATCTCATTCAATAAATAGTTCCTCAGCATCTTCCAGGCATTGGGCATTGTGTACATCGAGTTTAGATGAGAGAATGAAATCATATTGATAGCAATCCATGAGAATCTGTGCTCTTTTTAAAAAAAAAAAACCAACATTCTTCCACCCTTAACTAAAACAAGATGTTAAAAAGAAGGATCTATAGAGTCCCTATATCTTGTTTCTTGGTACTGATTTAGTAACGCTTTTGAAGCCTCTTGTCTTTCAGCACCAGCTTTAGGAATCCTGTGTATTCTGTCAAGATTTGCCAACTTAGTCCCCGATCTTTACAGCCTGACTCTCTATTCCCTACTCCCAGCAGAGGTGGTGATGGGTTATGCCCAGCCACTCTTCTGCCGCAGCGATGCTTGCCTTTGAGCATGGGTGTGAAGTAGCTGCAGTGAGTCTCCCTGTGACATACTTTGTGACTGAGCTCGCTCTGTGACCTCACTTGGCTGCTGGTTTCTTCCTGAACTAATGTGCTTTGTTACCAATTAGAAATAGTTCATCCAGGAGGAGCTGCTGCTGCTGCTGAGTCGATTCAGTCGTGTCTGACTGTGCGACAAGGTAGACAGCAGCCCACCAGGCTCCCCGGTCCCTGGGATTCTCCAGGCAAGAACACTGGAGTGGGTTGCCATTACCTTCTCCAATGCATGAAAGTGAGAAGTGAAAGGGAAGCCGCTCGGTCGTGTCCGACTCTTCATGACCCCTCCCTGGACTGCAGCCTACCAGGCTCCTCCGTCCATGGGATTTTCCAGGTGAGAGTACTGGAGTGGGGTGCCATTGCCTTCTCCGCCAGGAAGAGCTAAGAACCAGTTACTCTAGACCATTATTTTTCACTTATTTCTGAAGTACTTTTCACAGATAGCTGTAGACCACCTGTGCCTAGTCTTACACATTGGAGCAAGTACACAGGAACTACCTGGGGAGCTTGTTAAAAATGCAGATTTCCACACTGCATTCCTCAAAATTGCTTCAATAGGTGGGACTCAGGAATCCTAAAATCTTAAGTAACCTAGGTTACTCAAATGCCTGTGGTGAGTTAATTGCGACTTGAGACACTGATCTGAAGTCGTGCTTAAGATTTCAGCCTCGGACGTAACAGAATCCAGGATGAAGGGCCTCGGCTCCCCTGGCAGTCATCCTGGGTTCATGGTGGGTGTGGCGACAGCTGCAAAAAAGCTCACTGAGGAAACAGCGTTTGTCTCAAAGGTATGAGTCGACTAGAACTTGAGATACTAGTGACAGGCTCATCCGTTGCATGTAGGCAGGAGAAACTTTTCCAAATTCATGCCATCTCTGCGGATGGGAGATGGACTTCTCCCTTGATATGGGCCCTCCAGAGCAGAGAACTCCCTAACAAATTTTAACAAAAGTGTCACTTCTGGCTGCAAACAGAGTATCCCACCTGGGAAGCAAGTGGCCCCATTGACCAAAACCAGGGAGACGTGTCTGGAAACTTAAATCACTCCCACGGCCAACCTAGCTAAAGGAAACAGAAAAGACGTAGGAGCAGGGTTTTCCTTCGGCTGCACCACGTGACTGGTGGAATCTTAGTTCCGCAGAGAATTTAACCCAGGCCATGGCAGTGAAAGACTGGACTCCTAACCACTGGAAGCAGTCAGGACCTACTACCCACGAGTGGGCTAACGAGAGCTTTACACCTGTCAGTGATTGCAGGAGCCGTCAGCTAGCTATTAGGCCGAGGCAAATGCTATGCTTCTCACCATATATGTTTCTATCTTTATTGTTTGAAAAGACAGCTTCTTCCAGTTTTATTTAGGATACGGAAGGGATTACTATCTTGCCAAGTGTTTCTAGTGTTAATGGACAGTAGTTTGAATGCCATAGACATTGGTGCCTGAGAAAGAGAAGTACGAGGTACTCGTGGTAATGTGCTGGGCACCTCATGGCTCTAGTCTTCATTACGGTCCTTTGCTCCATCTTTACGGCAAAGTTAGCACTATCCTTTCGCAAGCGTGGCACTCAGCCTTTTTACAGCCCACTTGTCAGATTCAAGGGCCAGGAGGATGTAGAGTGTGTAGCTGGAACTAATTCAGGCTTCTGTTTTTTGGCATTGTGGATTGGATAGTCTGGAAAGGGCTTTCAGCAGAAACAAGATGCTGGGTAAAATGTATTTGTTAAAAAAAATTATAATAAACTGCTGAATAAGCACAAAAATAAGAAATTCATAGATCTTCAGAAGGCAAGGAAAACTGTGGGACGTACGCGACAACTGGAGCCAGCTTCTGCCGAGCGCAGCAGGCCTAGCACCCGTTTTAGTTACTATGGAGAAAATGTGCTCTGCTCAGGCGTGTGCGACTCTGCGACCCTGTGGACTGTAGACCACCCACTCTGTCCATGGAATTTTCCAGGCGAGAATACTGGAGTGGGTTGCCATTTCCTACTCCAGGGGATCTTCCCGACCCAGGGGTCACACCCATGTCTCTTCATCTCCTGCAACTCCTGCATTGGCAGGCAGATTCCCACCAGCACCACCTGGAACAATAACAGTGGAGAGCATGGGAAACAGGAGATGGATCTAGAAGGTGACTCCAGGTAAAGCTGGGAGACCCTCAGTGCAAAGGTGAACAAGATACAGAAGGCAGCAGGGAGCTTAATCTGTCTCAGCCTTGATGGTGTTCCCCTAAAGCTGGACTCACCTCTTGGTGGGAGCCCAGCCAAAAGGCACAGCCAAGTCAGAGACCAGAAGGAAACACCCTTCCAGTAAGGGAGGAGAACACCAGAGACCTTTCCCAAAGCAGTGTCTCTGAACAGCAAAATTGGGGACGTTTTCAGCTAAGGGTACATAACATCTTCACGGAGGAGTTTGAGCGTGCGCATTCCTCCTGGAATTGGGGCTGGGACTGAGGGCCCGAGCTTCAGCTGACTGAAGCCTGTTAAAGTCGACTTCATCGTCCCCTGGGTTCCGGTTGCTCTGGCAGTTGAGTGCCCTGAAAGGGGAGGGGGCTAAATGCTGAAAAACAGCTCAAGAAAGAGCTTCAGACCATGAAAACTGGGAAGTCTCCACAGCTGATGTGTTGCTTTTGTTATTTACTTCTCTTGCAGGATAGCAGTTTCTTCCGTTCCCTTTAGATCATTATTACTGTGGCCTGTTTAAGGGTAAGCAAGTGGCCAGGCCTGAAGTGGCTTCTTTTATGTGAAAAGCTATATCTGGTTCTTTTCTGGACCCCCCATTCTATCTTACAGTTGCTTGTGCCTTCAGCTGATTTCCAGAGCCTTCCTTGAAGGCCTCAAATCCTGTATATAAACTCCCAAAACACACGAACGGCCCTGCTTAAAAATGATAAGATGCATAAGAAATAAGACACCATGAGTGGACAAGGGGCCAAAGAAAACTTTCTGATTAATGAACTAAAGTCTGATGTAAGAAATAACAAAACACAACCCAGCAGATTTTTTGGGGGAAAAAAAGCCGTTCTGCATGAGAAGTGACAAACACAAATTTGAAATAAAAATGAAGATTAAGTTGATTGGAGCAATTGAGGGTGAATTGGAAGATCTCAAGAAATTGCACAGAATGTTGTCCAAAGAGACGGAAAGGAAGCACAGGAAACGGCGGCAAAGTTGAAAATAAGACCTAGCGTGGTCCTGGGGCTCCAGGAGGAGACTCGGTGATATCCAAGGAGGTAACCGCTGGTACATTTTCAGGTTTGATGAAAAGCACTGAACGAATCCCAGTGAATTCCAAGCAAGATATAAAGCAACTCATATCTAGAGACTGAGGTGAAATTTTCTCTTGAGCAGCTAGATGTAAAATGCAGATAGACATTAGAAACCAGCCCAGCTGGGTGACTTGTTAACAAGCCAGACAACACTGGAGTTCTTACGCTGCATCCTATTAACAAAGGAATGGTTATCATGGAAGCGGACACTTATTAAAACTTTTTATTTTTTAAGAGGGCTAATTAGAAAGGTTTTCAGACAAAAGCAGAGTTTGCACAGGTGTTAATAATACAGAATTCAGGAGGCAGAAGGAAAACGATCTTATGGGAAATCAGAGGCAAGAAGGAACATGGAACAAACTGGTGAATAACGCTGGTAAGTTACCATTAACTGTAAAAAATACATATATAGTTTGTGGAAGGGAAATGTGGACGAGAATTAAAGTCCTGGACAATAGCACATAACGTGGGGTGACAGAACACTAATTTCATGTCTTCATATTCAGGAGGAAAACGAGGGTATTGAGTAACTTATGACTTTTGTGAAACATGTATTAGCTAGAATAACCACTAAAAAAAATAGAGCTTATCACCTTAAAACAAGTAGAGAAGGAAGAAGGTAAGAAACAGATGGGGTCTCAGATCTGGCCCTTCCTTTGATAGAACAAACTCAGCTTCCAGGGAAGGGGTTACAGGGAGTGGCAAAGAGCCTTGCTCCGCAGTATAGTTCAGGGGTGCTGAGGAGCCTTCCCCTATAACAGAGTTCAGGGGTGCTAAGGAGCCTCTATAATAGAGTTCAGGGGCGCTGAGGAGCCTTCCTCTAGGACAGTTCTGAGACAGAGTGTGTTCGAAACAAGAACAGTCAGTGAAGTATAGGAAGTGGCCGAGAAGAGGTCCAAGATAATCTCCATGAAAGCAATGATCAAATTTAAATAAAAATTATTTGCTGGCTTGTGTGTGGATTGGTCAACTTGATATAAAGACAAGAAGTTCAGGAAAGAATATTTTTATACCTTGCTGACTAAACTGCTGACTCCTGGAGTCCTTCAGTATTTGAAACCTTAGTTTTACATCAGAGGAAAAATAGTTAAAATGAGATGGAATAAAAAATAAAGAATATTGAGTCTATACCCTCCATGTTTCCAAACCCCAGAGCAAGACCGAAATAAATAGCATAGAAGATCAGAAGGAAAAAATAAATCCAAAAATGAAACATCAAGGCAAATCCTACTCTCTGAGGCTCGTTATTTCTCTTTGCCTTAGGAAACCATGCAGCTTCTTTTTAAAGAAAAAAAAAAATTGCTCCCCAGCCAGAGAGTTCTCTAGCTTCATCACCAGCATTCTAGGAAATGAATTCTCTAGTTCTTGTCCTCTTTCAGGACCTACTTTCCGTTTTTAAATACTGATGTGCCACCAGGGTTCAGATTTAGCTTGCTTCTGACCTGTTGCTGATGGAATTCCCAGGAAGAAACCTGCTTCAACCTGATTCTTGCCGTATCTTCTTTGTATTTTTTAAATGTAGGTCCCAAGGTCTCCTCGCGGTGGGTTAAAGTTTGATGGTGGACACTTGGTAACCCAGCTCTGCTCCACCGTTACCTGTAATGTGTCTTGGACTCTGCTCTTTTTCCACTGATGGTTCTCTCATTGCAAGCTGCTTTGCGACTTGCATTTTATATAAGGTCACCTGTATACTGACTTTTCATGTGTGGATGCGAGAGTTGGACTGTGAAGAAAGCTGAGCGCCGAAGAATTGATGCTTTTGAACTGTGGTGTTGGAGGACTCTTCAGAGTCCCTTGGACTGCAAGGAGATCCAACCAGTCCATCGTAAAGGAGATCAGTCCTGGGTGTTCATTGGAAGGACTGATGTTGAAGCTGAAACTGCAATACTTTGACCATCTGATGCGAAGAGCTGACTCATTGGAAAAGACCCTGATGCTGGGAAAGATTGAAGGCAGGAGGAAAAGGGGATGAGTGAGGATGAGATGGCTGGATGGCATCACCGACTTGATGGACATGGGTTTGACTGAACTCCGGGAGTTGGTGATGGACGAAGACTTGGCATGCTGCGGTTTATTGGGTCGCAAAGAGTTGGACACGACTGAGTGAACTGAACTGAACTGAAAGTGAAACCCTTCACATATTCAGTAAATACCCAGATGGGAAGGTCAAAGGCTGTCCCAGGGATAGAGGCATTAAATCTGCGAGTCAGTGAAATGTGTTATTAGAATGATACGTTTCTAACACTAGAAGAAGGGTGAGCTCTGCTGGCAGGAAGGGCATGCTTTACTGAGGTGATGTTTAGGTTGGTCTGAAGGATAGCTAGCATCCCGCCAGCTGGAGGAGATGTGTCATGCCAGGCTGGCAGGACAACGCGCAAAAGTGTTGCGGTGTGGGCATCCTCGAAGGTGAGGGGAGGCTTATTTCATGAGAACAGCTCACCAACAAACGGAGTGGCTGAGATACTGCCATTGTGCCATCCTGAATAAACAGGTCTAACATCACAAAAGGAGAGTCAGATAGCATTACAAAGTGGTTTTTCAAAACCAAAGTCAAATCAAACCTCTTTATCTGATTCCTATTTTATAGGAAATACAGAGGATGTGGGAAATGTTAAAACTACACCATAAGGATGCAGTTAGCAAAATGGGGTAAGATTACAAAACAATGTGATTTTTAAAATAAGTTAATTGAAAGAAGGGAAAAAGATGGAAGCATGCACACTGGAAGATGACAGCCTCTAGATGAGAGCACATCGGCCGCAGCGCATGAGACTTTCCTGGATCATGATATGAAGACATTTTATGAGGAAACTGGAACACTAGCTCAAATCTAGTGTGATCTGAACTCTAGATACTTGATTTTTACTAAGGGATTATTTTCCAGATGTGACACTGGTATTGTTGGCTATAATTAATTCCTTGTCAAACCGAGCGATGTCATGAAGTTCTAGTGAAGGGAACGTTAGGAGGAAATTTACTTCCAAGTCGTGTGGAAGTCGATGTTGTTTGATTGCTGTGATAGGGAGGTAACGAAACGAGATTGGCTGTGAGCGGATAACCATTAAAACTGGGTTATGGGTAGATGGAGGTTTATTATAATATTTGATTGGGTTTTTATGTATGTTTGAAACTCCTTGTAATCAGAAGTTTTGACAAATAATGAAAAGCTATTTGGGAGCTAATTGTTCTAGGTATTTGCGGCACGGGGGTGCAGAGAGAGTGCCAGGAAATGGTACCGGGAAGGGGGGTGGAGGCGCAGCTGTAATGCTTGGGTTATAAGGACTTCTGCTGCTGGAAGCGGGCCAGTGGGTTTCACACCACCCGGGACACCTCGGGCTCTGTGGTGCTGCCTCCGGAGCAGCTAGCTACAGGGATGGCAGAGTGGTGCCCAGCAGAGAGGACATCAGCTCACCGATGCATTTTAATAAGAACATTTTGCTTCTAACTTTTATTAAATGGGGCTTCCAGTTTAATAAATTTCATTTAAAAACAGGATTCTAAAGCTTAAAAAATCTCTGTTAGGGGGACAATTAAAGCTTATCCCTTGAGCTCTAGTGCAAAAGATTGGAAGTAGGAGAGTAAGCTGTGAAACTGCTGTGATATCACAAATGGAACGAGCAGTTTGTTTTCAGGGGAGTTTAGTTAATGAGAATTTGATTCAGCAGGTAAACTTTTTTTTTAAACTTTTTATTCTATTTTGGAGTCTAACCAATTAACCACACTGTGATAGTTTCAGTGGCAGCAAAAGGACTCAGCCACACACCTGCGTGTTTCCCTTCTCCCCCAGGTTCCCGGGAGGTAAACCTTTATGATAAGAGTTTGTGTGAGTCACTTCCCAGGCCGTGAAGGACCACGAAGAGGGTGTAGAAGCGATGCTCCCTCTGCTAACCGAGCGGGGGGTCTCTGAGTGCGGGCTGGAACCCCGGCCCCCTCTGCGACCCGCTCTCAGCAGGGCTCCAGGAGGCCTCCTTGCTGAAGTCCGCGTCCCCCCTCGCAGCCTCTGGTCTGGCCCTGCTGTGCGCCGGGACTGATGGTGTCGGGGGTCGGACGGCAGCTGCAGCCGTCATTCCTGCCTCTTCGTGGCTGAGCTGCCTCGGGGTGCCCCCACGCCTGCTGCTGCGGGGACTCGAGCTTCCTGCAGCAGCTGAGCTGCGGACTGTGAAGCCCAGCAGGCATTTCCCCCTCCCCTCTCCACAGCCTTGGGCTCTACACTGAGACAAGTGCGGGGACCCTCCTTCCCGCCCTTACTGTCTGTCGCCTGTGGCTGATGTCTCCCTGACCCCCCGACGCCACACATCCACCCACCGTGGTCCTGGGGCTAATAAACGCAAGCTGCTAACCGTCCAGACTCACAGCTGAAAAGGATTTCGGTTCATCCTCGGTCTCCCCATCACTGACTTGACTTCGCTCGTCCTTGGTTTTGCTGGGTTTCTAAGAGTTCGTTGGTTTGGTTCTTTTTTTTTTTTTTAATGTTGCCCTTGCTCCTCTGACTTAACGCCTGACTGAAGCTTCCCTAATTCTTTTTGTGCTCCTCAAGACAGGTCTTCAGTTCAGTTCAGTCGCTCAGTTGTGTCCGACTCTTTGCGACCCCATGAATCACAGCACTCCAGGCCTCCCTGTCCATCACCAACTCCCGGAGTTCACTCAGACTCACGTCCATCGAGTCCGTGATGCCATCCAGCCATCTCATCCTTGGTCGTCCCCTTCTCCTACTGCCTCCAATCCCTCCCAGCATCAGAGTCTTTTCCAATGAGTCAACTCTTCGCATGAGGTGGCCAAAGGACTGGAGTTTCAGCTTTAGCATCATTCCTTCCAAAGAAATTCCAGGGCTCATCTCCTTCAGAATGGACTGGTTGGATCTCCTTGCAGTCCAAGGGACTCTCAAGAGTCTTCTCCAACACCACAGTTCAAAAGCATCAATTCTTCAGTGCTCAGCCTTCTTCACAGTCCAACTCTCACACTCCTGTCTCTTATACACATCTCAAACCATCAGAGCATCTCTAACGATGGTTTTATCATTTCACTGTCCTAACAAGTGTCTTTTACATCAGAGCTAGAAAGACTCCTTGATGGGATTATTAAATTTTCATAACATGGTAGAGTTAATCCACTTGTTCTATTGGAGAAGGAAATGGCAACCCACTCCAGTATTCTTGCCTGGAAAATTCCATGGACAGTGGAACCTGGTAGGCTGCAGTCCATGGGGTCATAACGAGTTGGATAGGACTGAGTGGCTTCACTTCACTAGAGAGAAGGGACTGGGTAAAACTATGCTATCTAGGTTGGTCGTAACTTTTCTTCCAAGGAGTAAGCGTCTTTTAATTTCAAGACAGGTCTTAGCCATCTTGAATTGCATGACGCCATGAGAATCTGATTATAGCGATAAACTTTCTCCAGAAAAGTGCGTGCTTGCGCTTGCACACACACACACACACACACACACACACACACAATGTTTTGCTTATAATTTCAGAGTTTCTAGATTTTTAAAGCTGTGCTCATCACATCCGGTGTGCTTGCCACACCCTTTTGGGGGTGGTGGTGATGAGATTGCTTGATAAAAATGCAGTGTTCTTTGGCTCTACCCCAAATCAGGCTCTACCCTATTAAATCAGAATTTTTGGTGGTAGAGGTTGGGAATCAAGATTTTAAGCAGGTTCCCTGGTTAATTTTTAAGTGCGGTAAAGTTTGAGGAAATGTGCTCTAGAGACTCAGCTTATCTTCACCGTCTGTTTCATCTTCCCCTCTCAGTCACTTACCTGTGGCTCAGTCACTCAGTCGTGTCTGACTCTTTGCGACCCCATTAATCGCAGCATGCCAGGCCTTCCTGTCTATCACCAACTCCGGAGTTCACTCAGGTGTGGCTACAGAGGTTCAAACTCTGGATCCTGGTTCCCTAAGGCTGTAGTGAAGCCGTTCCCCGCCCCCCCATTGTTGGAGAAGCTCTAGAGTCTGATAGTGGAGTCAGGTCTCATTTCCAGGAAAGTCCTAAACTTAGACAGCCAAGTCATGTCCAAGGAAGCCGCTTTGCTCCCTTTTCTTCGGACTGAAACCCATTCTCGGTGTATTTGCTTTCCTCAAATGGAAACGCCCCGCTTCTGGAGACCAGATCCCGGCACAGCAGGATGTCCCGTGCTCATGCAGGCTTGCCTCATCGCAGATGCGAGATTCCGGTTCCAGTGGGGAGCCAGTGGTTCTGAGTTAGACGGCCTTGTAGATGGGGTAGAAGTACAGTAAACAGGTTTGCGAGATTACTCCTAAAATGCGGGCAAGTCCAGGAACATTCTTGAGGTTTAAAACTTGTGGCAGAGTGGAGGTCAGTGAGTAACGTGGTTTTAATTGATTATTTTTACTGGCTTTCAGCATTTTAAAAAATATCATAGTTGAAAACAATTTAGAAAGTACAGAAAGGTTTTATTTTTTTTAAGCAGAAGCTACATAAGTCAGTTATGACCTTGGGTCCTGTCATCTGGAGGCACGCTTCCATCTAGTATTTTCCAATTAAAAAAAACATAATAGAGCTTATACAGCACCAACAGCACAGTTGCCTGCTTCTCTTGTCTCGCATTGTTTTATAGTAGTTCCCAGTTAATTCTTTTTTTATTTTTTTTCCCAGTTAATTCTTCAAGACCGTAGTTTGTTTTGTTTTTCATGGCTGCAGGTATTTAATGAAATGGATACACCATCATGTGTTTAACTTCTGCCCCGTTGTTGGATGCTTAGGTATGCTCTGTATGTATAGTATTATAAATACGCCGTAATAAACACCTTTGTGCGTAAACTATTGTCATCTGGACTATTTCCTCACAGAGGAATTTCTGAGTCAAAAGCGAAGGGCGTTTTCAAGGCTCTTGATACACTGCTGCTGCTGCTGAGTCGCTTCGGTCGTGCTTGGCTGCAGGTATTTAATGAAATGGATACACCATCATGTGTTTAACTTCTGCCCCGTTGTTGGATGCTTAGGTATGCTCTGTATGTATAGTATTATAAATACGCCGTAATAAACACCTTTGTGCGTAAACTATTGTCATCTGGACTATTTCCTCACAGAGGAATTTCTGAGTCAAAAGCGAAGGGCGTTTTCAAGGCTCTTGATACACTGCTGCTGCTGCTGAGTCGCTTCGGTCGTGCCCGACTCTGTGACCCCATAGACGGCAGCCCACCAGGCTCCCCCGTCCCTGGGATTCTCCAGGCAAGGACACTGGAGTGGGTTTCCGTTTCCTTCTCCAATGCAGGAGAGTGAAAAGTGGACCGAACTATTTTCGAGAGAGGCCATTTTGACGGGAATGTCTTAGCACATATAGAAGTTGCGCTGCCTGATGAAATCCTTCAGAGGCCTTGCATACAAGCAGGGCACTACAGTGGAGAGTGGGGAAACAGGATCAATGGACGCAACCCTTGTTCTGTCCCGAGGAGGAGGAGGTCTGTTTTGTTAATATTGGAGCAAAATCCTGCACCACATCCTCTCAGAGACTCCAGGCTTGAGTGAATATCCCATCAGCCTTTGGGCCCGGGAGCCCCAGCCCGGGCTGCCGCTGGTTGCCGAGCTCTTGGGAGACTTGCCTCCTTTGTGCTTGTCCTTTCTGCCATGGCTGCACTGATTTCCCCTTTGGCACCTCTGGTCAGACCTCTGCTGCCTTTTTCCTGTGCTGTTCCTGCTTTGAAATTGCAATAAAATTTCTTCCTTTGGTAAGTGGAAGTCCTCGTTGCCCAGCTCTGGATGTTCGGCTCTAGTGACGACCCTCCACCCACCCAGCCCTGCTCAAGAGTGGTTTCCCCATCTGCTTTTCCGTTTCTTATCGTTCCCTCCATTCTAGAACTCAGAGACTAGGCTAAGGGATGGGTGCAAACGGATCGCCAGTGCTCTGTCTTCTCCGAGATTTCCTGCGGTTCACTTGCATATTAGGTCCCCCTTTTCTGGCCTGCTACAGCCCAGTTAATCAATGAGCACATCTCTGACCTTCTCTAACGTTAAACCATTTGAAAAATTGGAAGATTTAGATCATCTTTTGACACCGGGGGTAAACACTTAGGTACTACTGCTTTCTCTAACCTGTTGCATGACCGCACTTTAGTTTCTGTACTCGAGGCCCTCAGTTTCCTCATCGAGAAAGTGAGTCATTTGGATATTGTCATTCAGGTTCCTATCAGCTCTGATAGTCTATGATCTGAAAGGAAATAGACCTGTTTCTAAAGTTCACTGCAGCAACTAGGGACACAGAAAGCTAAGAATAAACAAACTCACTGGGGGATGAGTAGATCATTGTGAATCTGTAATTCAAAACGTTAAATGAATTAGTACAGAAATAGATCCTTCTGTACATAAGACTATTATAAAGCATCACAAAGCAGAGGAAGAAAAGTCAGTAGATGGTGTTGAGATGATGGAGTTAACAATTAGGAAAAGAAAATCAAGATTTTTTTCCTCTCAGACCACAGACTTCATTTACTTAGATTTTTAAATGTACTGTTTTGACTGTGCTGAGTCTTTGTTGCTGTGTGTAAGCCTAGTTGCCCTGTGGCAGGCATGTGGGATCTTGGCTCCCCAACCAGGGACTGAACCTTCGTCCTGTGCATTGGAATGTCGGTTCTTAACCACTGGACCACCAGGGAAGTTCCCATTTTCTTAGCTTTTAAAGTTCTATCTAAATATATTTATATTTTTTAGGTTAAATTTAAAAGCAGGTGAATATTAGATTTTGGGAAGAAGAGCTTGCAAACTCTTTGGAAAAAAGTAATGATATGTTTTTCAGAGCAGTTACAAAAAGTTTGGAAAGTACAGAGAGCTTCCGGATACCCCGCCACTTACTGTCTCCCTACTTGCCCCCAGCCCTTCACCCCCAAATCAGTTTCCTCTATTATTAATATCATGTATTCATGAGCCTATATTGGTCGATGCACTGTTATTAACTAAAGCCCATCGTTTTCATAAGGGGTCCCTCTCTGGGTGAGCTTCTCTTTCTGAGGGTTTGAAGAATGGACGGAGTTTCCACCGTTACAGTGTCCCCTGGGAAGTTCTCGCTGCTCAGGAAATCCTGAGCCCCTCCAAGGCCTTCCTGCCTGATCCTTGGCAGTGACTTTTCTGTTGTGATTTTGTGACTTTTGTTGTTGTTTGTTTTTACTGCCTCCATAGTTTAGCCTCTTTCAAAATGTCTACAGTTAGACTTGTGTACGTTTTTCAGGCTGTCTTATTTCATTTAGCAATATGCGTTTGTTTCCTTCATGTCTTTTAAGACTTGATAGCTCTTTTTCTTTTGTTTTAAATTGCTGAATAAGCCACCCCCCCCCCCCCCCCCCCCCCCCCCTCC
>SJYC01129521.1:0-14440 GCA_006408675.1 Madoqua kirkii | reverse complement strand
AGCTTTCAGCCAACTTTTTCACTCTCCACTTTTACTTTCATCAAAAGGCTTTTTAGTTCCTCTTCACTTTCTGGCATAAGGGTGGTGTCATCTGCATATCTGAGGTGACTGATATGTCTCCCAGCAGTCTTGTTTCCAGCTTGTGCTTCTTCCAGTTCAGCATTTCTCATACAAGTTAAACAAGCAAGGTGACAATATACAACCTTGACATACTCCTTTTCCTATTTGGAACCAGTCTGTTGTTCCGTGTCCATTTCTAACTGTTGCTTCCTGACCTGCATATAGGTTTCTCAAGAGGTAGGTCAGGTGGTCTGGTATTCCCATCTCTTTCAGAATTTTCCACAATTTATTGTGATCGACACGGCCAAAGGCTTTGGCATAGTCGATAAAGCAGAAATAGATGTTTTTCTGGAACTCTCTTGCTTTTTCGATGATCCAGCAGATGTTGCAATTTGATCTTGGTTCTCTGCCTTTTGTAAAACCAGCTTGAACATCATAGAGTTCACGATTCAGGTATTGCTGAAGCCTGGCATGGAGAATTTTGAGCATTACTTTACTAGCATGTGAGATGAGTGCAATTGTGTGGTAGTTTGAGCATTCTTTGGCATTGCCTTTCTTTGGAATTGGAATGAAAACTGACCTTTTCCAGTCCTGTGGCCACTGCTGAGTTTTCCAAATATGCTGGCATATTGAGTGCAGCACTTTCACAGCATCATCTTTTATGATTTGAAATAGCTCAACTGGAATTCCATCACGTCCACTAGCTTTGTTCATAGTGATATTTTCTAAGGCCCACTTGACTTCACATTCCAGGATGTCTGGCTCTAGATGAATGATCACACCATCATGATTATTTTGGTCGTGAAAATCTTTTTTGTACAGTTCTTCTGTGTGTTCTTGCCACTTCTTCTTAATATCTTATGCTTCTGTTAGGTTCATACCATTTCTGTCCTTTATCACGCCCATCTTTGCATGAAATAGTCCCTTGGTATCTCAGATTTTCTTGAAGAGATCTCTAGACTTTCCTGTTCTGTTATTTTCCTCTGTTTCTTTGCATTGATCACTGAGGAAGTCTGTCTTATCTCTCCTTGCTATTCTTTGGAACTCTGCATTCAGATATCTTTCCTTTTCTTCTTTGCATTTTGCTTCTCGTCTTCTCACAGCTATTTGTAAGGCCTCCTCAGACAGCCATTTTGCTTTTTTGCATTTCTTTTCCATGGGGATGGTCTTGATCCCTGTCTCCTGTACAATCTCACGAAATCTGTCCATAGTTCATCAGGCACCCTATCAAATCTAGTCCCTTAAATCTATTTCTCACTTCCACTGTATAATCATAATGGATTTGATTTAGGTCATACCTGAATGTCTAGTGGTTTTCCCTGCTTTCTTCAATTTCAGTCTGAATTTGGCCATAAGGAGTTCATGGCCTGAGCCACAGTCAGCTCCCGGTCTTGTTTTTGCTGACTGTATAGAGCTTCTACATCTTTGGCTGCAAAGAATATCATCAACCTGATTTCAGTGTTTACCATCTGGTGATATCCATGTGTAGAGTCTTCTCTTGTGCTATTGGAAGAGGATGTTTGCTATGACCAGTGCATTCTCTTGGCAAAACTCTATTAGCCTTTGCCCTGATTTATTCCATATTCCAAGGCCAAATTTGCCTGTTACTTCAGGTGTTTCTTGGCTTCCTAGTTTTGCATTCCAGTCCCCTATAATGAAAAGGACGTCTTTTTTGGGTGTTAGTTCTAATAGGTCTTGTAGGTCTTCATAGAACCAACCATTCAACTTCAGCTTCTTCAGCATTACTGGTTGGGGCATAGACCTGGATTACTGGGATATTGAATGGTTTACCTTGGAAAGAAACAGATCATTCTGTCGTTTCTGAGATTGCATCCAAGTACTGCATTTCGGACTCTTTTGTTGACCATGATGACTACTCCATTTCTTCTAAGGGATTCCTGCCCACAATAATAGATATAATGGTCATCTGAGTTAAATTCACCCATTCCAGTCCATTTTAGTTCACTGATTCCTAGAATGTCGATATTCACTCTTGCCATCTCCTGTTTGACCATTTCCAATTTGCCTTGATTCATGGACCTAACATTACAGATTCCTATGTAATATTACTCTTTACAGCCTCAGATCTTGCTTCTATTACCAGTCACATCCACAGCTGAGTATTGTTTTTGCTTTAAATCCATCCCTTCATTCTTTCTGGAGTTATTTCTCCACTGACCTCCAGTGTCATATTGGGCACCTACTGACCTGGGAAATTCCTCTTTCAGGATCCTATCAGTTTGCCTTTTCATACTGTTCATGGGGTTCTCAAGGCAAGAATACTGAAGTGGGTTGCCATTCCCTTCTCCAGTGGACCACATTCTGTCAGACCTCTCTACCATGACCCGTCTGACGTGGGTGGCCCCAGAGGACATGGCTTAGTTTCACTGAGTTAGACAAGGCTGTGGTCCATGTGAATAGATTGACTAGTTTTCTGTGATTATGGTTTCAGTGTGTCTGCCCTCTGATTCCCTCTCCCAACAACTACCATCTTACTTTGGTTTCTGTTACTTTGGACTTGGGGTATCTCTTCATGGCTGCTCCAGCAAAGCACAGCTGTTGCTCCTTACCTTGGATGAGCGATATCTCCTCATCACCACTTCTGACCTTGAACATGGAGTAGCTCCTCTCAGCCCTCTTGCGCCTACACTAGGGAGAAAAAATAGTCTTTGCAATAAATGGTACTTAAACTACTGGACAACTACATACAAAGAAATGAATCTAGACACAAACTTTTTATCTTTCATAAAAATAATGGGTCATACACCTAAATATAAAATGCAAAACAGCAAAACTTTTAGAAGATAGGAGAAAATCTATGTAATCTTTGGTTGCATAACAAGTTTTAAGATATAACACCAAAAGCACAGTTCATTAAAGGAAAGTTTATTAAGTGGGACTTTATTAAAATTTAAAACTTCTCTGTAAAAGACACTGTTAAGAGAATGAAAGGATCTGATACAGGACTTAAACCCAGAATGTATAAAGAACTCTTAAAAATCAACAGTAAGAAAACAAAGATTATGACATCTGGTCCCATCACTTCATGGCAAATAGATGGGGAAACAGTGGAGACAGTGGCCAACTTTATTTTCTTGGGCTCCAAAATCACTGCAGATGGTGATTGCAGCCATGAAATTAAAAGATGCTTACTCCTTGGAAGGAAAGTTATGACCTACCTAGACATCATATTAAAAAGCAGAGACATTGCTTTGTCCACAAAGGTCCATCTAGTCAAGGCTATGATTTTTCCATTAGTCATGTATGAATGTGAGAGTTGGACTATGAAGAAAGCTGAGTGCTGAAGAATTGATGCTTTTGAACTGTGATTTTGGAGAAGACTCTCGAGAGTCCCTTGGACTGCAACGAGATCCAACCAGTCAATCCTAAAGGAGGTCACTCCTGGGTATTCATTGGAAGGTCTGATGTTGAAGCTGAATCTCCAGTACTTTGGCTACCTGATGTGAAGAGCTGACTCATTTGAAAAGACTCTGATACTCGGAAAGATTGAAGGCATGAGGAGAAGGGGACGACAGAGGATAAGATGGTTGGATGGCATCCCCGACTCAATGGACATGAATTTGGGTGAACTCCAGGAGCTGGTGATGGACATGGAGGCCTGGCATACTGCGGTTCATGGGGTCTCAATGAGTCGGACACGACTGAGCGACTGAATTGAACTAAACTGAAGAAAACTAAGGACTCAGGTTTAAATATTGGCAAAAGATACGAACCAACACTTCACCAAAGAAGATATAGTGTTGGTAAATAAACAGCTATGGAAAGATGCTCAATATTTTATGTCATTAGATAATTGCAAGTGTAAACATAAGGAAATACTGTTACATAGCTATTAAAATTGCTAAAATCTAAAACACTGATAGTGCCAAGTGCCATAGTACCAAGTGCCAACGAGGATGTGGAGCAACAAGAATTTTTGCTGGTAGGAATGCAACGTGGTACAGCCTCTTTGGAATATAGTTTGGCAGTTTCTTAGAAAGTAAGCATAGAGTTAAAATGTAGTTCAATAATTATATCCTTGCTATTTACTTGAATGAATTGAAAGCCTACATCTACACAGAAACCAATTACCAGCACTTGAAAGCAACCAAAAGTTGTTCAGTGGATAAATAGGTAAACAAATCGTGGCATGTTCATGCAGAAAGATCACTCATTGATAAAAGAAATGCGCTATCAGGCCTTAAAATGACATGGAAAAACTTTATACACATATTGCCCAATGATAGAAATCAATCTGAAAAGGTTACATACTGTGTGATTCCAAATATATGAGTTCTGGAAAGTACACAACTGTAGAGACAGTAAAAATATTAATAATTGCCAGGGACTTGGCTTTGAGGAGGAGGGAAGGATGAATAGATGGAGCATAGGGGAATTTTAGGGCAGTGAAACTCTTCTGTATGATGATATAATGGTGGATATATGACATTATGTACTTGTTAAGTCCCATAGAACTGTACAATACAAAGAGTGAACTCTAATGTAAACTATTAATCTTAGTTAGAAATAACGTGTTAAGATTTGTTTGTAGATGTAGCAATGTTCCACACTAATGCAACCTGTTAATACTACGTTAATAGGGGAAACTCGAAAGGGAGGCTCTGTAGAAGAGCTTTCTGAACTTTCTGCTTGATTTTTCTATAAACTTTAAAATTTCTCTAAAAGATAAAGTCTATTAACTAAAGAAGAAAAAACTTCCCATAAAGAAAATTTCAAGCCCAAATAGCTTCACTGGTGAACGATGCCAAGTATGTAAGGAGAAAATACTGCTAGTGTCTGTTGATGACCCCCAGTATCACACTGTGTTGGGTGTCCCCAAGATCACCTCCAGGTTTAGTAACTTGCTAGATGGATCCCCAGGACCAGATGTCATACTAATACCTATATATATTTTTTTTATTAATTTAAAATTTTATTCTATATTACAGTACTGTAATGGTTTTTCTATACATTGACATGAATCAGCCACAGGTGTACACGATCTCCCAATGCCAAAGCCCCCTATATATATATATATATATATATATATATATATATATATAATATAATATAACTATATGTAAGCCTAGTAAAAATGAGAGACATTAGCCTTTACTTATTTAAATAAAATCATTGTTTTCTAATAAGAGGATATACTGAAATCTGACATTAAATCTATCATACATGCTCACATTGAACCAACTTTGAAGTTGGAGAAGCCCTGTGATATTTTTTTAATTTCAAGTGTTGGTGACATTTTTCTCACTAAAGTCTTGAAGCTGTCTATTATTTTCAAACTTTTCAAACTAGGTGGTCTGACACTTTAGCATACCAATGAAAATTACAGTATTCTGAGATATTCAAATCCTGACACTTCCAGTACATAAAGACCTCAGATTTCAGGAACCCATATTTTCAGTTGACCTTTTGCTTCAACAAGACTTTACCTGTTATGTGTCCTTTGAAAGAAAACGCTCAGACTTCATTTCTCTCCAGGTTTTTGAACTAAATATTGTTTAAGTGGATCAGAAAGGTTTATTACAGAGACAGTTCTTATTTTCAGATGATTTTCTTTCCAAAATTTAGTATCTCCAAAATGTCCTCTGGTGAATAACCCCAGCTGGTGGTTCCTAGTGTGCATGCATGTTCAGTTGCTCAAATCTGTTCGAGTCTTTTGTGACCCCATGAACTGTAGCTCACCAGGCTCCTCTGTCCATGGGATTTTCCAGGTAAGACTACTGGAGTGTGTTGCTCTGCCCTCCTCCAAGGGGTCTTCCTGACCCAAGGATCGAGTTCACATATCCTGTGTGGAGGATTCTTCATCACTGAGCAACCTGGGAATCCCGGACACAAGTGTATCTGTGAATTAGCACTTTCATTCAGATCTGCGAGATGTTCCCTGGGATCTGTCCTGGGCCTTCTGTTTTTTCCTCTATCCCTCTCTCTGGGTAACTTCATCTATCTCATGGCTTCAGCTATCACACGAATACTGACGTTGCAGATACATTTATCTGGCTCACTGCTATCTTTCTAATTCAGTTCTGACATTTTTGGACTGTCCTAGAGAGTGAAGACTAAATTGATTCAACACTTCATTCCTCACCTTTCCTACAAAACCCTTCCCTCTGGGACAGGCAATGTATTTGTTTGCTAGCATTGACATAACAAAATACTACAGACTGGACGGTTGAAATAACAGAAATGTATTTCTTCACAGTTCTGAAGGCTGAAAGTCCAAAGTCAAGGTGTCAGCAACGCTGGTTTCTTTTGAGGCCTCCCGTAGATGGCTTTTTTTTTTTTCTGGTGTCTCACATCATCCTGCGTGTGTGTCTGTATTCTAATCCCCTCTTCTTACAAGGATACAAGTCATACTGAATTAGGGTCTACCCCAATGACCTCCTTTTAGCTTACCTTGTAAAGGGCTCCATCTTCAAAGACAGCCATATTCTGAAGTACTTAGAACTTCTGTATGTTTTCTGGAGAGGATGCAACTAGTCTATAACAGGCAACCTGAACAGAATATTT
The DNA here is from genome assembly GCA_006408675.1 of Madoqua kirkii. Lineage (NCBI taxonomy): Eukaryota > Metazoa > Chordata > Mammalia > Artiodactyla > Bovidae > Madoqua > Madoqua kirkii. The sequence goes on along the minus strand of SJYC01129521.1, from coordinate 7,855 downwards.
TTTCTTTACCCATGTGTTAAATACCGAGAAAAGGGGTGGCCCAAGGGCTGAGTGATATAGTGATATAGAGGGAAGAACCACTCTCAAATATAATCAATTATGAAGTATGTTGTATTCTATAGCAAATTTAAGCACACTAGTGAACATGATTAAAGTTGATCTGGTTTTTTCCATCACCATGTGCCAGCATGGTGGCAGGTACCATATCAGTAATAACATTTAGTATCCCTAAAATTAATAAAGAATCTGCCTGCAAGGCAGGAGAGGTGGGTTCAATCCCTGGGTCAGGTAGATCCCCTGGAGAAGGCAATGACAACCCATTCCAGCATTCTTGCCCAGAGAATTCCATAGGAGAGCCCACAGGAGAGCCTGGTGGGCTACAGTCCATGGGGTCACAAAGAGTGAGACATGACTGAGCAACTAACACTTGCACTTTCAAAACTACTGTAAGTCATAAATAATTGCTGTGGTTACCTTTTTTTTTTAGTTTTGTTTCTTTTTTTAAAGAAGTTTTATTGGAGTATATTTGCTTAAAAATGTTGTATTAGTTTCTACTGTACAGCAAAGTGAATCAGTTACATGTATACATATATCCCCTTTATTGGATTTCCTTCCCATTTAGGTAATGCTCTGTTACTTCTGAGTTTTAATAGCATATATGCAAGTTTCAGATTAACCTATTTTATAACATATTATAAGAAGCATTATATTCTTCGTGGAAGTTAATCCAGGGAATCTCCATTATATAGCTGACTCTCAATATTACATCATATCAATGGTACTGACATACTTTTAATATAACTTTTCACTGATATAAACTTTGATCACCCAGCTGTGCTTGATGAATGCTGTTTACATTACTAAATGTTGGGGAAATCAAAAGTATGAATATAGTACATAAAACTCAATGCCCACAATTAAACTTTATCGGAACTCAGTTGTATTGAATAGGCGCAAAACAGACCCATGGACTACAAAGCCAAAAAGATATACCACCTGGGCCTCCAGTGTAATGGAGCAAGTACTGGCTTGAACCAAATATAAGTGGGTTCAAATCTCAACTATGACATTACTACCTGTGTCACGGTTTCAATTGATTAATATTTCTGAAATGTGGTTTCCTCATCTATAAAAGGGGTGTGTTAATGCTTGTGTTAAGGTTGTCATGAGGACTATGTAAGGAATATTATGTGTATTAACCTGTCAATAATTAGCATTTATTACTTATCAAGAGGAGCTTCCCCAGTGGCTCAGAAGTAAAGAATTTGCCTGCAACGCAGGAGATGCTAGGAAATGGGGGTTCAATCACTGGGTCAGTAAGATCACCCAGAATAGGTCATGGCAACCTTCTCCAGTATTCTTGATGGGACAGAGGAGCCTGGCCAGCTATAGTCCATAGAGTCACAAAGAGTTGGACAGGACTGAAGCGACAGAGCACATAGGCACTAATCGAGAGGATATAGTTATTCTCCATTAAACACACAAACAACAGACTCAGTGAAATAGTGACTGGTAAGCCTCAAGTGGGGCTTCCTTAGTGGCTCAGAGGTTAAAGTGTCTGCCTGGAATGCTGGAGATCTGGGTTCGATCACTGGTTCAGGAAGATCCCCTGGAGAAGGAAATGTCAACCCACTCCAGTACTCTTGCCTGGAGAATCCCATGGAGGGAGGAGCCTGGTAGGCTACAGTCCATGGGGTCGCAAAAGAGTCAGACACGACTGAGCGACTTCACTTCAAGCCTCAAGTGGAGTTTCAGCACAGGTGTGGCAGCATCAGGACGTCCCCCAGCTTTAAAGCAGACATCGCAGGACTCCCCTAGTAGGCCAGTGGTTCAGCAACTGCCTGCCAATGCAGGGGACAGTCCCTGTTCAGCGAAGATCCCACACGCTGTGGTGCCACTAAGCCCATGTGTCACAGCGACTGAAGCCCACACATCTAGAGTTCTGTCTCCACAAGAGAAACCACCACAGTGAGCAGCCTCTGCACCACAACTAGAGAGTAGTCCCCACTCACCAGAACTCAAGAGAGCCCACAAGAGGCAACCCAGCACAGCCAGAAATAAAATATAAACAAATAAGTTAAAAAAAAAAAGACATCACAGTGTGGCTCTGGGCTCTCAGAGTTGCTAACTGTGTATCCTTGGGCAAGTCATTCTTCCTCCCTAATGCTAAGTTTCTTCATCTACAAAATGAAGCTAATAAAGACAATTTACTACTGAATCCTGAATTGAAGATTAGCAGAGCTAAGGTATATAACTTCACTGTCACATGGGAAGGAGTCAGGACATATGAGTTCAATGTTTCACTACATCCAACTATATTTATGGGACTGGAAGCCTAATTTGAATAGTGCTTTGAGAAGAATATAAAAAGGAAGGTAAAAATACAAAAAAAAAAAAGAAAAAATCAATAACTCTCTGATTACTTCTTGTTTTGAATTATGTGCTTTGCACTTTCGTCTATGAGCCCAGACATTAGGGCGACTGCCAGATATAAAGCATGGTGGACAGAGAAATGAACGTGAGGCAGTCCGGACTGTAGAAGCTATGAACGTGAGGAGATTGCAGTATAAGGTTGAAGATTTGCACTTCCTCTAAATTAAGATAGCCATTACTAAGATACGATGATGAATACATTTCTTCATCTGAGGCTTTCGCGTTCTTTGAGGCACCTCATAATTCCTATTGTTCTCACCTCCGCCAGGTTTGCCTCCAATATACCCAGGTAACTGGGTGTAAATTGCACATACCCATCCTCCTGCAGACTTGTTTTTTTACTCCCTAAAGGTCTTGGAGAAAACATCATCGTGGTTAAGAAGTTAAATTTTAGAGGTCTTGGAGAAACATTTTATTTCCCTGCAGGATCCTCCCTTGGCATGAATGTTTTTACCAAGACATGGCTGGGCTTTCTCTTGGATGAGGCAGGCATATTTGTAGATGATTGTCAGGTATTAAAAATAATTTGAAAAAATAATATCCTACAATATTATAAGTCATCCATGAATAATCCTTACTTTGAACAACAAAATAGGAATTCAATTAACCTTGGCTCTTTCTTTTTTAATATCTAAGAGTGTGCTTCTTAAGGGCAAGGACTTGGGTGGTTTCAGTCTCTGTTGTGTCCCAGTGTCCAGAATAGCTTTTGCACAAAGTAAAGATGCCAAATCACTGCAGGTGATGGTGACTGCAGCCACGAAATTAAAAGATGCTTGCTCCTTGGAAGAAAAGTTATGACAAACCTAGACAGTATATGAAAAAGCCACCACAGCACTTTGCCAACAAAGTGGCATACAGTCAAAGCTATGGTTTTTCCAGTAGCCATGTACAGATGTGAGAGCTGGACCATAAAGAAGGCTGAGCACCGAAGAACTGATGCTTTTGAACTGTGGTGCTGGAGAAGACTCTTGAGAGTCTCTTGGACTGCAAGGAGATCAGACCAACCCATCCTGAAGAAAATCAGTCCTAAATATTCATTGGAAGTACTGATGCTGAAGCTGAAGCATCTAATACTTTGGACAGCTGATAAGAAGAGCTGACATTGGAAAATATCCAGATGCTAGGAAAGATTGAAGGCAGAAGGATAACAGGGTGACAGAGGGTATGATGGTTGGATGGCATCACTGACTCAATAGATATGAGTTTGAGCAAATTCCAGGAGACGGTGAAGGACAGGGAAGCTTGGTGTGCTTCAGTCCATGGTGTTACAAAGATATAGACTGGGTGAAAATATTTGCAAAGCACATATCCAACAATGGACTTCATCCAGAATATAAAGAATTTTTAAAACTAGTAATAAGAAAACAATCTAATCCAAAATAGGCAAAAGTCACAAAAGAGAATATAAGAAGGACAAATAAGCACTCAAAAAAATTCAAAATTATTAGCAAATATGGTAGTAAACACTAAAAATCACTGTGTTAATCATTATATCCTTATTAGAATGGCCAAAGCAAAAATATTGAAAAGTGCTGAAAAGAATGCAGAACACTGTTTTAGCACTTTCACACATTATTGGTGAGGATGCAAAATGACACTGCCAGAATGATGAGTCATAATGTGAAGGTAAATTTCATATTTCAACTTGACTGGACCACAGTGCCCATATATTTGGTTAAACACCATTCTTGATGTTTCTTTGAGAGGGTTATGTGAACAAGATTAATGTTTAAGTCGGTAGATTTTGAACAAAGCAGATTGCTCTCTATTATGTAGGTGGTTCTCATCCAATTGGTGAAAGACATTACTAGAACAATGACTAACCTTCTCAGAGCCAAAATGAAGCTCTTCCAAAAGACTGCCTCTGGACTCAAGCTGCATTTTCTTTCCTGAGTCTCCAATCTGTAGTCCTATCCTATCAGATATTGCTTTCACTAAGCCTCTATAATCATGTGAGCCATGAGTCAATTCCTTAAAACAAATCTCTAGATAGATAGATAGATGAAAGTCATATACACATGTGCATACATACATAAATATACATGAATATGTGTACCTATACAAACATATGTGTGTGTACATGAGTGTGTTTATATACACACTTCCTATTGGTACTGTTCTCTTGAGAACCCTAATTAATGCAGTCAATTTCTAACAAAGCTAAACATATACTCACCATATATCCTGGCATTTCCCCTCCTGGGTGTTTGCCCTTGTTAAATGCAAACTGAAATTCACTCAAAGCCTATATGCCAATGTTCTTAGCAGACTTATTTGTGATAGCAAAAACTTTCAGACAAGCAAACTGTCTTGCAAATGAATGGAAAAATAAACTTTGGTAAATAATATACAATGGAATACTATTCAGCTGTAAAAAGGAACAAACTATTAATACAGGCAACAACTTGGATGAATCTCAAAGATATTTTGCCTATGCTTAGGGATAGAAGCCGGTTTCAGAGAGTTAATATTCTGATTTCATTTGTTTGACACTATATGATTTCATTGATTTGCCACTATTAAAAAGGTTAAAAAATAGTGATGGAAGACAGATCAGAGATTGTCACAAGTTAAGAGTAAGAGCGAGGTGTCGCTAAAGATGGGTAGTATAAGAGAGTGTTACAGCGATGATCACTTTTCTGTATCTTGATCGTGGTGGTAGTTACACAAACAGAAATGTTTCAAAACTCATAATGAAAACCATTTTCATGAAAAAAATAATAACATGAAAAGATGTTGATGTGTAAAATCCTCCATTTTAAACTATTGATTCAAAGTAGAAATAAAAACAAAATTATAGAATCTCAAGAAAAGAAAGTTAATGAAATTTATATATGCATCAGAATCTGTGAGATAAAAGAGCCACAGTTCTCAAGAAAGAAAGCAAGAATCCCCATCATCAGTCTCATTTAGCACTGAACTGGAGGAATTAGCTAAGGAACTAGGCAAGTAAAAGGAATTATAACCAAATGATATAATGGTGTACCTAAAAAATAAGCTAAGAAAATAATCTGAAAATTACAAATACTGAGAGTTTTCAGAACACTTAGAGAATAAAAACAATATAATAATGATTATATACAGAAATCAATCAGTAGATTTCATATATACCAAAAAAAAGTCTGCTAGAAAAATAAAAAGAGAAAAATCCCACTCAGAATAGCAACAAAAACAACAAAATTAGAAGAAATAAAATAACAAGCAATGTGCAAAATCTCTAAAGAAAATGTTAAGTTACTGTTAAAGCATGCAAAAGAAGAAAAAGGCAAAGAACTTTTCTTGGAATGGGTTCATGATTAACGTCATGAAGGTGTTCCTTTTCCCCAAAGTATTAATATCTTATACATTTAACAAGATCTCAACAAAATTGTTCTTTGTTGCTGTTATTATCACTGGGATTGAGACAGAGAGGAATTAGAAAAGTTGATGGGACAGCTCATTAAAATTTAGTAAATAAACAAAAGTGCTGGAACTGAAAAAGAAGAACAAAATGAGGGTTATAGTATAACAATAAATCACATTGAATTATCAAGCCACAATAATAAAACTACAGTTTTGGCACATGAATAGACAAACTGGAGAGAATTAAAAGAATGAAAATTAACTCAAATACAGATATGTATAAGATGTCCTCTCAAATCACATTGGTAAAGAAAGGCCTATTCAAATAAATGGTATGAAAACAACTGAGTAGCCTTTGGAGAAAAGAATAAGTTAATACACTTATTTGTACAACAAAAGAAATTCCAGTTGGATCAAAGATTTAAATATAAAATTGAAATCCCAAAAGAACAAGAAAAAAAAAGGAATCCTGGAGGAATTTGTGTATCTTGCAGAGGAAAATTATTCCTAATCATGATTAGAAATCCAGAGTTATTTTTAATTCCTTTCCTGGTGGCTCAGAGGATAAAGCATCTGCCTGCAGTGCGGAGACCCGGGTTCAATCCCTGTGTTGGGAAGATGCCCTGGAGAGGGAAATGGCAACCCCCTCCAGTATTCTTGCCTGGAAAATTCCATGGGCAGAGGAGCCTGGTAGGATATAGTCCATGGGGTCTCGAAGAGTCGGACACGACTGAGTGACTTTACTTTCACCACACAATATAACTTCTAAATACCAAAAAAAAAAAAAAAAGAAAAGAAAAGAAAGAAAATCATAAGGAAAGAAAAGAGAGAGGGAAGGAAGAAAGAAGGAAGGAAAACTGGGCAAAGGTATGTCCCTTGCATGATATTTGAAGCACTAACATTACCAATATACAAAGAGCTCCTAATATTTTATTGCTAAAAAGACCAATGACAAGGATATGAACAATTAGTTTACAGAGAAGGAAATAAAAATAGCTGTAAGTAATAAGAAGATATTGCTCACTTGAAATTAAAAAAGATACAAATGAAAATTATATTGAGATCTAAACTTCACTTATCAAAATTGTAAGAATATGGATAAATTTTAATATTATAGCTTCTATTGAGGTAAAATTGGTATATGACATTGTTTATTTCAGGAGTTTCCCTAAATGAGCTGAGTGATCATAGGCATTACCCTATTTTTCTCAAATGTAGAATTTAAGGTCTTAAGCTGTGGGAAAGAAAATACCTAAAAATTATTGACATTTTCACATAATGTCATACTTGCACTTTGGCTGAGACTTTGATCCTCAACTCTTGCTCCTAAGCACGGAGTTAACAGAAGTCCTGCTTGGTGGTTAGCGAATGGGCTCATGTAGGAATAAGGCAACAGAAGAGGCACTGCCAGCTTCATCTCACACTGCCACAAAGGTAGCTGCTGGCTTGAACTCTCATTTCCAAGAATCACAAGATCAGTGAAGATCATGTACTCATGACTTCTTGACTAATAACATTGAGAATCAATAAAAGTGACTGGCCATTTAGCATACTATATCTTGGAATCATAGGACATTTCCCATTTGGTAACAGCTTGATGATGACACCCTGGTTGTTCACTCTGCTGGTTGAGATGTATCTCCAGAGCTGTCTCTTGGATGCCCGAATCTGTCATGGGTCAGAGAGACCAGGGTTCATTTTAATTTCTGGACACATGATGATGTCTTGGTGCTGTGATCCAGTGAACAGCTGTTGGCAGCAGCACTGTCTGCAGTGCTAACAGGTCTTTCATCCTTTTCAGAGCTAACTGCTAAGTGGATACGGATAAATATAAATTTTGAACTAGTAGACTTTCACCTGCCTTTAAAACTTTCCCCCAAACCATTCCTTACCTTTATCAAGACAGTGGACTCACAAATAAAAAGAGCTGATTCAGTTTTGAACAGGGAAAATGTTTTCCCAGCATTCTGTTTTTAGGAGACACCGACTGTTGTATCTCAGTTCAGTCACTCAGTCGTGTCCGACTCTTTATGCCGCCATGAATCGCAACATGTCAGGCCTCCCTGTTCATCACCAACCC
>SJYC01129518.1:0-12853 GCA_006408675.1 Madoqua kirkii | reverse complement strand
AGTTCCACGGTTTCCTTCTCTATCATTTGCCTAATTACTGTCAGCAGATCTTTATATCCAACATTAAAATTAGATTTTCTCCTTTCAAATACCATTTCAAATAAACAAAATGAATCAGGACTTGTGAGTTGCAAAGTTCCAGGAAAAAATTAAAGTTGAGAGAATTCCCTGGTGATCCAGCGGTTACAACCTGGTGATTTCACTGTGGAAGCCTGGGTTCCATCCCTGGTCAGGGGACTAAGATCCTGCAAGGCATGAGAAAAAAAAAAAAAAAAGAATTTATTTATCGGTATTCTTGCCTGGAAAATTCCAAGGACAGAGGAGCCTGGCAGGCTACAATCCATGGGGCTGCAAAGAGCCTGACACGTCTGAGAGTATGCACACGTGTTATCAGGATTTAAAGAATGATCTCTTGTTAATAAGTTAAATACTTAGATATACAGTGTATGCTGCTGCTGCTAAGTTGCTTCAGTCGTGTCCGACTCTGTGCGACCCCATAGACAGCAGCCCACCAGGCTCCGCCGTCCCTGGGATTCTCCAGGCAAGAACACTGGAGTGGGCTGCCATTTCTTTCTCCAATGCATAAAAGTGAAAAGGAAAAGTGAAGTCGCTCAATTGTGTCTGACTCTTGGCGACCCCATGGACTGTAGCCTACCAGGCTCCTCTGTCCATGGGATTTTCCAGGCAAGAGTACTGGAGTGGAGTGCCATTGCCTTCTCCGTATACAGTGTATAACCTTCAGATATAAATTGTTTATATCATATTTGAGACTTCATAATATTTTTTCACTCTCTGAACTGTATCACTTCTTTCCCTCTTTTCCTTCCAAGCAGATAAAACATATACATACAACATTCAAATTTCAGGCATTTCAATTTCGGGAACATTTTTCAGGAAAAAAAAAAAAGTTTTCAGAGGCAGGGATTATCTGAGTAGGAAAATGCTTTCCTAGCCCACTCCTGAATATCTAGGTCAGTCGCCAAAGCGTCCAATAGTCTTCTACTTTCATTGTGGCCTTTGGCCCATGCAGTTGCAGGAAGAAGTGGAAATTGATCGCTTCTTGGGGGTCCATTCATTTACTGCCTTGGGGCAAAGGCAGGAAGAATGGAAACAGCCTGGGTTTTGAGTCTAAATATCTGAGTTTGGTTTCAGTTTTTTGTCATCTTCCTTCTTTTTATATATGTCTTTGGTTTTATATTTATTCCGAGAAATTTTTAAAAACGATTAAAACTGTATATTGAAAAAATGTTCGTAATTGTAAAACACACAAGTGAAAGTGTATGAAACTACAGCGTTTGAAGAATATGCTAAAGTTAACACCTGTGTGTGCGCTGTCTGGGTTCCGCAGGCGGCACAGTGGTAAAGAATCCGCCTGCCCAAGCAGGAGACGGGAGAGACGCGGGTTTGCACCCTGCGTTGAGAAGATTCCTGGAAGGAGGGCACAGCAACCCACTCCGGTATTCTTGCCTAGAAAATTCCAAGGACAGAAGAGCCTGGTTGGCTGCAGTCCGTGGGGTCACAAAGAGTCGGACGTGACTGAGCTCGCAAGCGCTGCACTGTCTCCCTTAAACAGAACTTTGCAGGTTTCTTTAATGCGGCCAAGAGTCGCCAGAGGACCCTGTTAAATGCAGATGCGGGATCGTGGGTTTGGGGAAGAGCCGAGGTTCTGTTTCTCCCAGCTCCCGGGTGAGGAGCGGTGGTGGCCCACAGTTCACACCTCCCGAGCGGGACCTGAGGGCGCGCCTGCGGGCCTCTGCCTCATTCTGCGGCGGGCCGAGCCGCTGACTCCAGGTCAGGACTGTCTCTTTGACTCGCTCTTCTGCTTTTGCCGTTATCGTCGCGCCCCCTGGCCTGCCTCGGGGAACCCTGCCCCTTTGCCAGACTGGGACACCGAGCTGCCTTTGTTCAGGCCCCTGTGCATCTGTGGAGGGCAGGAAGGAGGGTGGAAAGACACCCGTGCCGCCCGCGTGCCGCTCTGGAAGACAGTTACAGGACAAAGACTAGCGGCCTTTTCATTTATTTCCTCACGTGCCCCCCCATCTCCCTTCTATAAAGACCCTGGCATCCAGGCCCCCCGTAAGATGGTTACTCTGAGACAGAAACCTGTCATCCTCTCAGCCAGCCAAATATGCCTGAAGAAGTCGTATTCCTTGGCTCAACACTTGTTTCTTGGATTTATTGGCCTGTCCATGGGGTGAGCAGAGTGAGCTTGAACTTGGTAACAATTTCACCTTCTTTTTCTCCCCAATAAGAGGTAAACGTTATCCCAAATTTTGTGTACTCACTCCTTGCTTTATTTTCAACAGCTTTACCATCTATGAATACATTTCTAAATATTATAATAGTTTAATTTTGCCCATTTAAAATTTAAAAAAGTTTTAAAAACTTACTTTCCATGTACAGTTTTTACCGAATATTGGCTAGGTCCCTCACGCACGACGCACAGTGTATTTGACACCCAGGCGTTTCTGCGCCGACCTCGACCCCCGCACCACCCTCGCTCCGCTCCCTGCTACTTTTCTGTTACATTCGCTAGTCTGTATTTTTTTAGATTCCACGTATAAATGATACCATACATTATCTGTATTTCTCTGTCTGACTTATATCACTTAGCATCATGTCCTCCAAGGCCATCTGTTTTGCTGCAAGAGGCAGAACTTTCTTTCTTGTTACGGCTGAGTGTGATTCCATTGTGTGTGTGTGTGTGTGAGTGTGTGTGTATACGTACCACCTCATTTTCATCCATGGATAAATTCTTATATAAGTAAGATGCATTTTCATATGATAAACTCTCATCTGTTTTATCTGTTGATGGGCGTTTAGTTTGCTTAACGCTGCTCTGCGTATTGGGGTGTATGCCTATTTTCAGATTAGTGTTGCTGTTTCTTTTGGAGAGATGCGTTTGCGTACATGTGTACGTACACGCCCAGGAACGATTGCTGGGTCATTCTCTATTTTTAAACTCCGTAGATGGAGTAACACTGTGTGCATGCTTCTGTTTCTTTCTCATTTCATTCAATCCTATGTTTTAGAGACATTTATTTCGCTGCATAACCTGTACTTCTTCCACTTTTGCCGCTGTTTAGTTTTTGTTGTATGAATATGCTGTGTTTCTTTCATCTGTTCCTACAGTTGCTTTCACATTTTTTTTTTTTTTTTTGCTATGAGAAACAGTGTTGCTTTAAGCATTCCTGGTATACATTTCAAAATGCGAATCTGCAAGACTTTCTCTTGATTATATGCCTACTCACTGAATTGCTGAATCATAGTGTACGTACATGTTCAGCTTTTTAACTTGATGCCGAATTGTGCTCAACAGCAGTCAGCCCAGTTCACACAGCGCCGTCACAGTTTCCGATCTGCCGGGTCTCCCGAGTCTCCGTTTCTCAAAAGCTCTCAACTGATGACGCCGCCGCAGGTGCACGGAAGCGGCGAGAGAGGCCCGCGCTTTCACTCGTGGGGGCGTATGTCGCGGATCTGTGATGTGCCAGGCGTTGCGGCGGACGCTGAGAACACAGCAGTGAACGGGAGAGGAAGGACACCACTCTGCCACTCCTCACACCGAGGGTATAAGTACTTGCCAACATTTGTTTGGTGGAGGTGGGCAGCCACTGACCGTCTGCCAGTTTTAACTTGTGCCATAGAGTATATCACACGCACGTTTATCTTCACTTTCTGTTTTCTGACTTTCACGTTTTCAAAATGCTCTTCTTTTTGTTACTTATTCTCTCTTGAAGAACGTGTTGGTGTATACACACTCATGGGCGAGACATTACAGGGTTTAGACTTAGATTAAACTCCCTCTTAGTAGATACTACTGTGTCGTGCGATGGATTTGGAATTCCAGGGAACTGTGACCTGCAACTTGAGGCAGCTGTCAACCAGCCGGTCTCAGGATTCATTCTGCTGCTTGTGGTGGCACCATGATCTCAGCCTGTAGTTCAAAAAACGACAGAGATGGCTCAGCACAGGCAACGGATGCACAAACATTTCCATCCCAGAAAGCGGCTCACCTCAGTTATGAGGAGCATGAGTTAACCTGGAGAAGGGCGCGGCAACCCACTCCAGTATTCTTGCCTGGAGAATCCCTGGGACAGAGTAGCCTGGCGCAGAGTCAGACACGACTGAAGCGACTCAGCACGCACACACGTGAGTTAACCAGAGGCTATTTCAGATTTAATCTGGTGGTGTTCTAGAACTCTGTACAGAAGATGGTGTAATCAACTGCCCAAATGGCCGGCGACAGAGACGAAGCTCTGTGTTTATGAAGTCTCACTCACTGTTCCTATGTCTGGACTAGGAAGGCTGTGTTTCCAGGCTCCCCTGCGGTTATGGTGAAGCCGTAAGAGGGTCAGGTGACGTAAGCCAGCCTCAGGCCAAACAGCCAAGAGCTCGCCCCAAGGCCTCCTTGATTATCTCCCCTGGCAGTCTTGGAGGGCTCCTTGAGTTTGAGATGATGGCATTGTCGGATGAAAGGGGTCCAGATATTGACGGAGGGATAAAGTCTGCCCTGGCGAGTCACCTGCCCTGTCTCCAGCTCAGCACGGGGGAAGCCTTTGTGGTGTTAACTGGAGGGCATTGTGGGGCTGCCACCGCAGCATAAAGCTACCTGACGCATGCTCTGGATCTTGACCTGGGCAGGTCCCACCACCCTGTGCTGACCGATGACTTCATACATATTTTTACAGGTGAGTGAACTAGATTAATTTTTATCAAGTCTCTTTACCATAATGTTCTAGTCCTGACCTTAATTGTACATGTATACTAAAAAGTTGGATTATTAGTTAAAGAAATGTGGCACGTAGGAAGAATTTAGTAAATATTTACTTTCTGGAAGGAGACACAAAAAAGTAAAATATTTTCACGCTTAGTTTACTGGAGAGGATTTCTAAATTATCCCTTTTTAGAATAAAATATCAAAATTGAATATGCTCATTAAAAAGTTTTGTAAGATTTTTGAGAAAAATAGAAAAGCCTCTTCTCACAGCGCCACTGCGCTGGTAAGACCATCATTTACCACCGTTTGCATCAGCGTGCGTTCCTCCCTGGTATTTCCTACTCCTTTTTATCACATTGTTGCCCTCACACTATTCCGTCCTCCTGTTTTCCGTGTTATTATGTCGTCTCCATCAACATAACATTTAGGGTTTAGTTTTTTCCTTCTTCGAATATTTAGATTTCTCCCAAGTTTTGTTTTCAAACATGATGCTGTGATAAGCCTCTTTGTATGTAAGATTGTCTATATTTAGAGTCACATCCTTAAGATAGATCTGAAGAAAGTCTTTTGATGATCCAACTGTCTCGAAGTGAGGCCAGCACAGTCCGGGTTCAGACACTCTCTCGGACTTCCCTGGTGGCACAGCGGACAGGAGGCGGCCTGCTAATGGAGAGGACACGGCTTCGATTCCTGGTGTGGGAGGACTTCACAAGCCACGAAACAGCTGGGCCAGTGTGCCGAACCACCACACCGCCCCACAGCCTGCGCGCTGCGGCTCCTGAGGCGCCCGTGCCACAATGAGCGAAGCCGCCTCGGCGGGCAGCCTCCGCACTGCAGCGGAGAGCAGCCCGGCTCTGCAACCGCAGGGAGCCCTGCGTACAGCGACCGAGACCCAGGAAGACAGGCAAACAGAAAGTCGCCAAGAGGGAAGCATTAAGCAAATCTTGCCTTAGTTTAAGAGCGTGCCTTCCAGTCCAGCGTCCAACCTTGAAGCATGTCAAGTTCCCCTTCCTCATTTGTGTGATTCTCTAAAACACATATGCTCGCCATATAGCATGTATATTTATTGGTTCATTTTAAATATTTATTTTTATTTATTTGACTGTGCTAGGTCTTAGAGGATGAGGTGGTTGGAAGGCATCACTGATTCCATGGACATGAGTTTGTGCAAACTCCGACGATGGTGAAGGACAGGGAAGCCTGGCCTGCTGCAGTCCATGGGGTCGCAGAGTCGGACATGACTGAGTGACTAACCACAAGGTTGGCTGGCATGTGGGATCTGGTCCCCTGACCAGGGATCAAACGCGGGCTCCCTGCTTTGAAAGCACGGACTCTGAGTCACCGGACTGCCAGAGAAGCCCCGAGGTGCATATTCAAAGACGTCCAGGCTAAATATAATCCTTTATCATTCTAAACATAGCACTCTGTCACGAATTGCTTTAGGTTATTAACTTGTGTTCACTGAGTGAACTCTCCTTCAATCGTAAAATGAGTCATCCTTAGGATGGCTGCTCCACTGTGCAATGGTGAAGACTGAATATGATAATGGACGCAAAGTTGCTTTAGCAACACTCCGTATAAAGTATGGTATTTGCTGTTTCTTTCTCACTTCTTCGCCCTCCTTCCAAACCAGGCGGCTCCTGGCTAGGACAGTTCACAGTCTGATGTGGAAGACGCTATGCCTTCCTCTTGCCAACAAACAACCTCGCAGGGTTTAGCAGGAGCTTCCTCTGCAGGGCCTCCTTTCCCTCCTTGCTGCGGAGGCTCTAGATGACGGGGCTGAGCCTGGGGGTTATGATGGTGCTGCAGACAGACACCACCCGGCCACTGGAATCATCGGTGGACCCATGAGGCTGGATGCAGGTGAAGTCACGGTGCTGAAGAAGGTGGCGATGGCCAGGAAGTGGGAGGCACACGTGGAGAGGGCCTGCTCCTTCCCGGCTGCCGAGCGCATCCTCCCAGTGGCCACCAAGCCCAGGCCGTAGGAGGCGAGGATGAGGGCAGCAGGGAGGTGGGCGGCAGGGCAGAGAGACATAGAGGATCACACCTGCCGTGGCTGTGTGGGCACAGGCCAGTGAGAAGGGGTTGGATGTCACAGCAGTAGTGTGGTACCTGGTTGGGCCACAGAAAGGCAGGGCCAAGGCATCCCCAGTCTCAGCAGCAGAATCAGCGCCACCGGAAGCGAGGAAGCAGCCGTCAGCTGGAGACAGGCGCCCTGGTCGTGACGGAGCCGTAGTGGAGAGGGGGGCAGCTGGCCGTGTGGGGCCGGCGGCCGTGGAAGCCGGCAGGAAGCTCTCAGCTGCGGCGTGCATCACAGAGAAGGTCCTCTGACCACGCAGCCCTTGAAGGAGATGGACCTGTCGGAGGCCGGAAAGTCGACCAGCAGCCTGGGTGTGAGCACAGAGGAGCAGCAGACGTCAAGGAAAGAGGGGGCGCTGAGGAAGGAGAACACGGGCCTGTGGAGGCGGGAGCCCGTGAGGATGAGCGCCATCATCCCCAGGTTGCCCACCGCGGTCATGACATAGATGAGCTGGAGGCCTCCAAGGAGAAGCTTCTGGAGCTCTGGGTCATTGGAGAGCCCCAGCGAGATGCTGGGTGACGGGGGTGGAGCTTCCAGTGGCACGGGCTGGCTCTCCAGGCGGCGTCTGCAGAGGTGGCAACCAACCATCACGCAGACAGTGTTAGTGAGCGTGCCCACCCATGGGCGTGTAACCAACCATCACGCAGACACTCAGTACTTCCCTAAGTTTAAGCAGCTCACTTAACCAGTCTGCGACTCAGTTTCCCTAACTGTAGAACAGGTGATTTATTCTAACCTATTTCACAAGGTTTTTGTAAGGATTCAGTTGGATTCTGCATGTTAAGTTATATAGCAGAACTAAATTTGTGTTGATAAGAATAATATTGCTGTTCCTCCTTCCTCCCCTCAATGTAATTACTAGCTCTACAAATAATTAATCTTTATTTTCTGTTTGGTTTCATGAGGGGAAAGACAAGTCTTCTGTCTCTAGACTACTTAATACACTCACTTTATATTTGGTAGTTTCTCTTTTTTTTTTTTAACATATTTTTGCTGAGTGTGTCTGCTTGTGCAAGGTGCAATGTGGAGGAATGCCAGGCGTGTGTAAGTCCTCTTCTACAAGATGAGTGGGGGTGTCACGCTCTAGTGGGCAGGACACGGGCTGTGAAGGCAGACACCTGGGCCCCCATCTCAGCTCGCCTCTCACTGGCTGAGTCCCCTTGGATAAGCTGTGTCTTTGAGTCTTGTTTTTCTTACCTGTGAAACAGAGATCACGTATCTATGCAGGGCTGCGCTGCGGCCTGGAGGAACTGAGCGAACGGAGGAGCCTCGGATGTCCGGGCACAGTAGCTCACCAGGAAGGGCGACCTCCCGCCCCCACTCTCTTGGGCCCGAAGCTGCACGTGCGGGTCGCGGCTGCGGGCCTGCGCTCCTTCTTCTTCACCAGCCGCCCTCGGCACTCTCCACATTCGCTCTTCCCTTTCTACTTTCTTGGTTGAAGGACCTAAATGTGCACAAATGAAGTCTCTGGTCCACAATGAATATTAATGGTTTTCTTTTTCTCTCGTAAGACGACAGCCAGATTCCCTTGATGCACACAGACACACACACTCACACTCTCACACACACACACTCATACACTCTTACATTCACACACACACACTCACACACATTCATACACTCACACAGACTCACACACACCCTCACACACACACACTCACACAGATTTACACACACACACAGACCAGCACATACACACACACTCACACACACACACATTCACAGACACACTCACACTCTCACACACACACTCATACACACACATTCATACACTCACACAGACACACACTCTCACACACACATTCACACAGACTCACATACACTCACACTCACACATACTCTTACACACACTGACACACACTCTCCCACTCACACACCTCACATCCTGCTTGGAGCGCCTCCATCCTGCTTCCCGGTAAGTGAGGGCTCTGGTCCTCCTCTCCCGCCCCCTCTCTCTTACCATCTTCTCTGGTCCAGACAGACTAGGTTCCCTCCTCACATACTCCTCCCCCCGACTCCCAGAGGAACACGTGAGCCCTTCAGAGGCCCATCTATGATAAGCCTCACTGACGATGACCTTGACTGACAGCCTTGCAGATGGCCCCGAGGCTCCAGCCAGTGAAGAGCCTCCGGACGTCCCCCATGCCGCCTGCGAAGTCCTGCCTCAGCCCTGCCAGGGGCCTCCCCTCACCCAGCTGAACTGCCCGCGTGTGCTGCTCTAAGCTGGAGGTTGAATTTGACTCACACAGAGGCATTGAGAATTGCTTGACAGGGCTTGGTCAATGTTTCCAAGACTTTATTCCCCCCTACTGGGTTGTTTTCTTTCTCTATCACACTGTAACTTCTGAAAGCAGAGACTGTTCTAAGTTGTGTATCAAGAGAACAGCAAATATTTGAACAGTTACAGTTATGCAAGAATATTTGAACAATTGAGGTTGTTCAGAGTCGGACAAATGACTGAAGTGACTTAGCAGCAGCAGTATTTAAACAATTACTGTTCAAAATAGCATAAAGCATGACTTTGACCATTTAGGATCTTGAAATAATGTTGAAAGACAAACTGACTCCTGTGACTCAGGAATGAAGGAGCCTGCGAGGAACCTCTGTAGTGACCAGCGAGGGCTTCAGAAAGAGAAGGGACGGGGCTGGACCTTGACAAATCAGGAAGGTGGAGCTTTGTGGAAGAGATGAGGGTGCGCAACAGCCTGGAAGTGGGAGTTAATCTCCTCTGTAAATGTTTACTGGGCAAAAACGCATGGCAAAGACAGTCTGAGCTTCAGCTTCCCCAGTTTCCGGGAGGCAGAAAGAGAGCATGTGTCCCTACATTTAGCACGGTTCTGGAGCCAGGTGACTCAACAGCGTTCAAGCCACTCCAAGCTAGACTAGGAACATGGAGTGCCGGGGCCCCTGCATGCACGGGGTCTCAGGAGAGGCCTACAGGCTGGCAGAGCAGGGCGTGCGGTGCGTCCGGACTTGGGGGAGAGGAAGGAGGAGAGAACAGGCGACCTCAGCTCTCTGAACCAGCTCTGGTGGGGACTCAGTAGGACTTCCGACAGACAATCCCCTGCCTCAGCGGGCAGTGCTCCCACCTGGCACAGCGCCAGTGGGAACCCAGGGTCCTCCCCACCAGGCACTTGGGGGATTCCGAGACTCACTGCCACTCCAGCCCATGTCTTTGGGGTTCTCTCTAGAGCTGTTTCTGGACTCGGAGCTGATGGCAGGGCTTCTGGCTCAGGTGAACAGAGAGCGGCCCTCAGGACTGAAGCTGAGGCTGCCTCCGGTCCTGCCAGTTTATCAGGCTGGCTCTGCCCTCTCATGACCCCAGGTGCAGAGGAGGCTCAGAGCTCCGGGAGGCCCTGACACACACGGGGTCCAGCTCCTCTCCTGGGATCCCGGGAGGTCAGTCTCAGGGCAGAAGGGATGATGCCCTGCAGAGTCTGGTCACCTGCTCTGGTCCTGAGGCAGGGGAGGTGAGGGTCTCCTTGAGGAGCTGGTGCGTGTGGTTCCACCTTGGCTGCAGGGAGACTCAGAAGGAGAGGAGCGAGCCGTCCAGCGTCCTCCCTGGACTCTGAATTCTGGGTGAAGAGACGTTGTCTTTCCCCCTCGGGGGCTTGCTGGAATCTGGAGGCCAGTTTTCCCAGCTGTTCTACTAAAGGACCCAGGGGACCTTGGCTGGACACTGAGGGCCTGCCCTGGGCTCCAAGCCTGGAGGACAAGTCGGTGACGCTGAGCTCCAGGAGAGTGAGTCTAGGGCGGGTCAGGCCGGGCTGAGCCCCTTTCCTTGCAGTTCCTGTGTCTCAGGCTTGCTGAAGCCCTGAAGGGGTGGGCGCCCGGTGGGGGGGGGCAGGCATCCTGGGGCCTGACCCCCTCTGGGAAGCTCTCCTGGCTTCAGCCACCAGGGAGGTGCTGGGAGCCTTGTTAGCAGAAAGGGTAGTTTATCTGTATTAGCAGTTGTAAAGACTGTATTGTCAGAAGTGAAGCTAGCGTTTAAGCAGAGGAAACGCCAATGGGCAAAAAAGGAGCCAGGGAAAGGTGAGCCCGGAGCAAAAACGCTCTCGGCTCATCTCCCAGGTGTGGCTTCCCCCCTTTCCTCTCTCTGACTCTGCTTTGTGGGTGGTGGGGGGACGGCCTCCACTCTGTCAGCTGACACTGCTCCCCTGAGCCTGACCCTGATGGCTCAGCTGGGGCTCCTGGAGTGGGGGTGCTGGAGGTTCTGGAATCATGAGTGTTTGAACTGAAGAGAAGTACAGGGCACCTGACCCGGAGGCTCTCAGCTGAGATGGGATGGTTTCATTCTGTTCTGAGTCAGGCCTAGATTACCCAGTGGGAAGACCAGGGGCAAAGTCTAGGCAAGGACATCGAGAAATGGTCACGTATGGTCATTAAGGAGGAGGGGATGGCTGGATGGCATCACTGACTCAATGGACGTGAGTTTGGTACACTCTGGGAGACGGTGGAGGACAGGAGGCCTGGCGTCCGTGCGGTTTCAAAGAGTCGGACAGCACTGAGCGACTGAACAACAGACGCCACTGAGATAAAGTGCAGGAAAAGATACACTTAGGGATTTTGGAATTTTCTTTAAGATTATCAGGTGGACACATAGGGAAAAATAAAGAATATATTTTGGAGAGAATTGAGAAGTCTAAATATGAACTGTGGATTAGAGACAAAACCGTATCATTGCAAGGTGTCCCAGTTTTGATAACTCTATGGGCTTTCCTAGGAACGGTCACTAAAGTGCCTAGTGATAATGGTTCTGAATGTTACATACATTAATAGTTTATGAGGAGTAGGAAATGGCAGCCGACTCCAGTACTCCTCCCCGGAAAATCCCATGGCAGAGGAGCCTGGCAGGCTGCAGTCCCGAGGATGCAGAGAGCTGGACACGACTGAGCACCATGCATTAATACTTTATGTGTTTATTCTGTGATATAAATGGGGCAAAAATAATGAACTGGTGAGGCTAAAGGGTGTATGTGGTGTGGTTTAGTCTCTTAAGTCGTGTCCGACTCTTGCGCACCACCAGGCTCCTCTGTCCATGGGATTTCCCAGGCAAAAATATTAGAGTAGGTTGCCCTTTCCTTCTCCAGGGGATCTTCCCCACCCAGGAATCGAACCTGGGTCTCTTGCATTGCAGGCAGATTCATTACCGACTGTGCTAGGAGGGAAGCCGGTACTATTTTTGCCACTTAAAAAGCTATGTTAAAATATACTACAATTATAAAACAGGTTATATTAAAAGTTAAAATCTGAGTGGGAGGAGAGCTGATGGTAGAAATGCTAAAATTGTTAACTGTTCAAGTTGGATAAGAAGTAAATCCGAATTAATTTATCATACTATCTGCTTTGTATATGTTTGAACCTTTGAATCCTAATTTTATTTTTCAAATTGAGATTCACTTGACATATCACATTTCTTGTGCCAATTTAAGGTGTTTACGATGCTACTTAGATACCTTTATGTACGGTTGCCATTGTAGGGATAATTAGCCCCTCTATCGTCGTATGTTTGGTGTTTCTTTTTAGTGGTTGGATTAATGAAGATCTAGTCTCTTAGGCTTCCCTGATGGCTCAGACGGTAAAGAGTTTGCCTGCCAGTGCAGGAGACCTGGGTTCTATCCCGGGGTCAGGTAGATCCCCTGGGGAAGGGCTTGGCAACCCACTCCAGTATTCTTGCCTGGAGAACCCTGTGGACAGGGGAGGCTGGTGAGCTACAGTCCTCAGTGTCACTTAGACCGAGTGACTAAGAAAACACACCAGAGTCTGTTAAAAAGTTTGCTGACTATAAAAATCCTGTCTGCATCCACTGTTTCTGCATTAGATCTCTAGGATTTACTATTTGCTGCAAGTTTGTACCCTTAACAGCATCAGACCTGCCTCACACTTCCCAGTGCCTGGCCACCGCCACTTCCCTCTGTTTTTATGAGTTCAGACATTGTTTAGATTCTTCGTGTAAGTGGTGTCACGTGGTACTTGTGTATCTCTGACTTCTCTCCCTTAGCTTCCTGCTCTCAGAGTTCATCCATGTAGCTGCAAACGGCAGGACAGCCTTTCTC
>SJYC01129517.1:0-25288 GCA_006408675.1 Madoqua kirkii | reverse complement strand
CCATTCCATTCTAAAGGAGATCAACCCTGGGATTTCTTTGGAAGGAATGATGCTAAAGCTGAAACTCCAGTACTTTGGCCACCTCATGTGAAGAGTTGACTCACTGGAAAAGACTCTGATGCTGGGAAAGATTGGTGGCAGGAGGAGAAGGGGACGACAGAGGATGAGATAGCTAGATGGCATCACTGACTCGATGGACGCGAGTCTCAGTGAACTCCTGGAGATGGTGATGGACAGGGAGGCCTGACGTGCTGCGATTCATTGGGTTGCAAAGAGTCAGACACGACTGAGCGACTGAACTGAACTGAACACTTGAAAATGGTTGATTTAGTTACATGTCTCTAGTAAATTTGATATACCTTGCAGTGATCTGTTTTTATCCTGTAGATCTTTATCTACAGCACTGACACGCCATCAGCCTTCCTTCATGCTGCTGTTGCTGCTGCTGCTGCTGCTGCTAAGTCACTTCAGTCGTGTCTGACTCTGTGTGACCGCATAGACGGCAGCCCACCAGGCTCCCCCATCCCTGGGATTCTCCAGGCAAGAACACTGGAGTGTGTTGCCGTTTCCTTCTCCAATACATGAAAGTGAAAAGAGAAAGTGAAGTCATTCAGTCGTGTCTGGCTCTTAGGGACCCCGTGGACTGCAGCCTACCAGGCTCCTCTGCCCATGGGATTTTCCAGGCAAGAGTACTGGAGTGGGGTGCCATTGCCTTCTCTGTCCTTCATGCTAGTATTCTCAAATTTGAGAAAAATGGACCCTCTAGCACTTTTTCTGGACTTCTGTGAAGTGGGCATGCTTCTGTGCCTGAGAAACTGAGTCTAGAGTAGAAAACCCCATACCTGGCTAACAGTGCGTATACATCATAAATAGTACATAGTACACAGTACTGGGCGTCTGGAGGGCTTGTGTACTCTCAGTATCAACTGAAGGCTAAATTCCTTAGCCTGAAATTGAAGTTAAGTCCTGACTTCACACAAGAATCTTAATAATAACAGTACCAGTAGCTACAACTTATACAGTACTTGCTCTGACCAAATAATCCTCTAAGCTTTTCCTTTGTATTAACACATTTAATCCTCAGATCCACTTCATACAATGAGTCTTGTTAATATTTTCATTCCAATTATATGAGGAGAAAAATGAGTTTGGCTTTGAAGCAGGCAGCCCAGTTTCAATGACCATGACTTAAACAACTCTGTTATGACACGTCCCAAGTATCTTTAATATTAAATAATTGTAATAACAGCAGAAGTTATAATAATAGTTGCAGTTGTAACCACAGTAACTTCACACACACAGTCCCTTAGACATTAAATGAGATAGCATATAAATCACCATGAAATTCTCCCAGCAAAGACTAGGAAGGCCATTATAAGGCCTTCCTAAAAAACCCCTCTCTAAGCTCCCTCACCCTTTACTACCCACAGAAGTTCAAGCAAAGGTCTCCTAAGATCTCTGTGGTTAAAAGTTCAGAGAGAACATGTTGAGGCTGGATGGCTATGCAAACAAATTAAGACAGATCTGTGACTGTAAGAGTCCTAGGCAATAAAAAGGTGCAGTTTCAAAAAGGTGAACTCCTCTCATGGGTATTCAAGGCCCCACTTTGGTCTGGCTCTTCCTAACCAATTGGTATCCTTAAACTTAAGATGCCCTTCCTCAGAATGAAATTCATGTTTTAGATCCAGGAATAGGCTCTATTATTGAAAGAATGTAAAGGAGCTAATGGTGGGAAGCTGCAGGACATGATTTCAGATATAACTAAACCCATGTAATCCTCACAGAGTCCCAGTGATGAAAGTAAGACCATCATTTTACATATGAGAACACTGGTGGTCAGAAAGACTCCATACCTTACCCATCAGTTCAGTTCAGTTCAGTTGCTCAGTCGTGTCAGACTCTTTGCGACCCCATGAATCGCAGCATGCCAGGTCTCCCTGTCTATCACCAACTCCCGGAGTTCACTCAGATTCACATCCATCGAGTCAGTAATGCCATCCAGACATCTTATCCTCTGTCATCCCCTTCTCCTCCTGCCTCCAATCCCTCCCAGCATCAAAGTCTTTTCCAATGAGTCAACTCTTCACACGAGGTGGCCAAAGTACTGGAGTTTCAGCTTTAGCACCGTTCCTTCCAAAGAAATCCCAGGGTTGATCTCCTTTAGAATGGACTGGTTGGATCTCCTTGCAGTCCAAGGGACTCTCAAGAGTCTTCTCCAACACCACAGTTCAAAAGCATTAGTTCTTCTGTGCTCAGCCTTCTTCACAGTCCAACTCTCACATCCATACTCAGGAAGCAACAGTTAGAACTGGACATGGAACCACAGACTGGTTCCAAATAGGAAAAGGAGTATGTCAAGGCTGCATATTGTCACCCTGCTTATTTAACTTATATGCAGAGTACATCAAGAGAAACGCTGGACTGGAAGAAACACAAGCTGGAATCAAGCTTGCTGGGAGAAATATCAATAACCTCAGATATGCAGATGACACCTCCCTTATGGCAGAAAGCGAAAAGGAACTAAAAAGCCTCTTGATGAAGGTGAAAGAGGAGAGTGAAAAAGTTGGCTTAAAGCTCAACATTCAGAAAACGAAGATCATGGCATCTGGTAAACAGTGGAAACAGTGTCAGACTTTATTTTGGGGGGCTCCAAAATCACTGCAGATGGTGACTGCAGCCATGAAATTAAAAGATGCTTAATCCTTGGAGGAAAAGTTATGACCTTACCCATGGTAATACAGAAATAAATGTGCACCGCTGGTATTTGGAGTCATATACATCTCACCACAAAGCTTATTTATAACATACATGCTACAAAGGACCTATGTTTCTGACCAAGGATAGACCATTGTTATAAAACTCTAAAAGAAAATGGCCTCAGAAACACTGCTGCTGCTAAGTCACGTCAGTCATGTCCGACTCTGTGAGACCCCATAGACAGCAGCCCAACAGGTTCCTCTGTCCCTGGGATTCTCTAAGCAAGAGTACTGGAGTGGGTTGCCATTGTCTTCTCCATTAGAAACACTAGAAGCTTTAAATTTAAAGTCTCTTGCTTAGTGTGATTGCTTTTGTAGGACATGGTTTCCTAAAATCTGAAGTCAGAATTCCCTTAAATATTGTACATTATTGGATGAAATGGATACTTTTCCACCAGGTATGGTGACAATGGCCCAATGTGTACTTTCTAGAATCCAGCCATTTATAAAGCTGAAAGGAAAGGGCAGGGGACAGAGGGTACACACAGTAACGCGATAGGGGAAAGTTCGAGCAGGAGAGAAACACCTCTGAAGGTTTAGCTCAGTCAGTTGTTCGGAGGAAGAGCAGTTAAATGGATAAGGGTGGGGAGTGGTTATCGTTGCTATTGGGAGAAGGAACAAGCAAGGACTTCCAGGTTTGGATTTCACTGTTTTCCCCTGCTACTGCTGCTGCTAAGTCACTTCAGTCATGTCCGACTCTGTGCGACCCCACAGACGGCAGCCCACCAGGTTCCTCCATCCATGGGATTTTCCAGGCAAGAGTACTGGAATGGGGTGCCATTGCCTTCTCTTTGCCTTCTCCGTGTTTTCCCCTAAAGGTTACCAAAAATGGTAACAAGAACAAGACCTAAGTCTAATAACAGAAACAGGAGCAGAGGCCAAATATCCAAACCAGAGAACAATGCAGGAACAGGGTTATCAGAAAAGGTAACTTGATGCAGAATTCTAGGAAATGCCAAACAAGGACTCTCATGGTTCTGTATCTGGGGATAGCTCTGTAGGATTTTGCCAAATGCTGAGGTCATAAAGGGTACAGGAAGCAAAGAACAGCATGTTCCAAAACATAAAGTGTGGATCGGTGTGGCATTTCAGGGGAATAGTAAATGTTCTATTAGGTCTGGGATTAGAAGAAGTCATACTTAGAAAATGTTCATTAGGGGCAAATGATAGAGGAACTTAAATGTCAAAGATCCTGCAGTTTACTGTAGGGAATCAACAAGTCTGGGTGATGCCAGCTGGTAGATGATAGAGAAGAAGACACAAGGTCCGTGGTGGATGCTTTAAAAAAAAAAAAAGGATTGTGCATTGACCACAGCCGAGGGGTGACACACGAAACAATAAAGAAATGATTGAAAATATTTAAGTTAGAAAGAGATCTTGGGGACTTCCTGTGTAATTCCTTATTTCACAGTTGGGAGGACAAGTCTATGAGTGGGACCTCACGGTGATTCATAAAAAACTGATAACCAATTCTCTTTCTAGTCCATTATACTTTGCAATTGCAAGGTTAAAATTCTATTTTAAAATGCTCCATATTTTGGAATTGTTGCTTATAAAGTACGGAGAAGGCAACGGCATCCTACTCCAGTACTCTTGCCTGGAAAATCTCATGGACAGAGAAGCCTAGTGGGCTGCATTCCATGGGGTCGCACAGAGTTGGACACTACTGAAGCGACTTAGCAGCAGCAGCTTATAAAGTATGGGGGAAAAAAGAAAATCAGAAAATTGTGTCCTGGGAGTGGGGTAAATAATAACTCAAAGTCAATTTTCTGTCTTAAAAAACACAGAGTCCAAGGACTTGACCATGGGTTGTCCTTGGCTCTTCTCCCCAACTGCTGCAGGTCAGCCTTTTGTGTATTTAATCCCTTGGTCTGCAAGCCTTTTAACCTGTAAACTGCATAAAACATTGAAAAGTCAGGCAAATAATTGCAAGAGATTTCCTGTTTGACTGACTTAGCCTGGAAATGAAATCTGATCCCAAGAGAGAGCTAGACACTAAATCCAGGGAAATGAAAGATCAATATAAAGATAAATCCAGTTAAGTTACCAGCCACCAGCTGGCATGTTCCCTTTCCCTTAACAGAGGCCTAAATAGAGAAGTAAATAAAACGAACTTCTAATACCTAAGTCTCCCTAGGTGGCAAAGATCCACTGCTTACTTCTGTCTGTCTCATTACACACGGCTGCTGTAAGTGAGACAGAGACACTCATTGTGTACATGAGCCTGGAGGAGGAAACCATCACCACTGGGGAAACCAGAAGCCTCACCAGGAGACAGATTTGAATTCATCTTTGAAGATTAGAAGGTACTTTTTCAGACAGACAAAAGACAAGAGGAAGGTTATTTCAACAGAGGACACAGTTTATGCACAAACATGAAAGGGACTACTGAGTGGATAGCAAACAGTTAAGGCTGGTGAGAAAATGAAGAGATTGAGGGTGTGGAGAAAAGAGAAACATTTCAGGCTTATGAGAGGACATTCAGGTGTGAAAGAACCTGAGTCTCAGGGCAGTGTCAAATAGTTCCAGGTGGGCTGAGCCCAAGGCCACACAAGCAGGCATGTAGAGGCAGACAAGGCTGGAAAAAAGAATGGCCCCAGCCAGGAGGCTGTGAGTACCTTTATAAAGAAGCTGGCTTTTATTTTGCAGGTGGTAATGGATGGGGGAAGCTAGGACAAACCTAGACAGTGTGTTAAAAAGCAGAGACACTGCTCTGCTGACAAAGGCCCATATAGACAAGGCTATGGTCTTTCAAGTGGCCATGTACAGTTGTGAGAGCAGGACCATACAGGAGACAGAGTGCCAAAGAATTGATGCCTTCAAACTGTAGTCCTGGAGAAGACTCCTGAGAGTCCCTTGGACAGCAAGGAGAAAAAAGTAGTCAGTCTTAGGGGAAGTCAATCCTGAATACTCATTGGAAGAACTGAAGCTGAAGCTCCAGTATTTTGGTCACCTGATGTGAACAGCTGACTCATTGGAAAAGTCCCCAGTGCTGGGAAAGATTGAGAGCAGAAGGAGAAGAGAGTGTCAGAGGATAAGGCTGGATGGCATCACCGATGCATTGGACATGAACTTAGGCCAACTTCAGGAGATAGTGAGGGACAGGGAGGCCTGGTGTGCTGCAGTCCATGGGGTCGCAAAGAGTTGGACATGACTGGGCAACTGAACAACAACAACGGGTTGGGGGGTGGGGGGAGAAAAGCACTTGAGCAGAAGGATGACACCATTAGAGCATATTTTGGG
This sequence comes from Madoqua kirkii, assembly GCA_006408675.1. Lineage (NCBI taxonomy): Eukaryota > Metazoa > Chordata > Mammalia > Artiodactyla > Bovidae > Madoqua > Madoqua kirkii. The sequence continues at coordinate 19,289 of SJYC01129517.1, read as the reverse complement.
GGAAATGGATTAGAAAATGAGACTGGAAACAGAGTGCTTAAAACATGTGCTAGGTAAGAAATTCAAAGGATTCCAACGAGGGCCTGATTAGTGAACTAAAGCCAGTTCTACCAAGAACGTTTCCCCAGGCCTTGCTCTCCCACATCACTATTAACATGAGTCCTGGCTACTGGACGTTTAACAGCACTACTAACTATAGATTTGCTCTCTGCTGTGAACAGCTCGAAGGCATGGATAGGGTATGAATAACCTCAGTATTCTGGCACCTAGCAAAGAGTCAGCCCCATGGAGAGGTCTGTTAAGTGAATGCAGGCAGGCATGTCCAAATTAATCAATGGAAATAGAATGCAGCTGTATATACCATCCACCTTGTTCCCTTTCTCGTCCCCTCCCATCCTTACCCAAATCATAACACTGGCTGAGTAAATAGGGCACAATTGTTTCTTCATTATTAATTACCTTTAAAGGACCACTTACCCACTCCAGTGTTCTTGCCTGGAGAAACCCAGGGATGGTGGAGCCTGGTGGGCTGCCATCTATGGGGTCGCACAGAGTCGGACACGACTAAAGCAACTTAGCAGCAGCAGCAGCAGCAGCAGCAGCAGCAAGGACCACTTGCTTAACCACTCAAACAAGGACTGTGGGGACAAATATAACCAGTTCACTGGTGACTGGTAGGATGTCCTATTTTCTCTGACCAGGATATCCTAAAAGTAACTCACACTATTCCTCAGGTCTACCCTGATTCTACCTATACCCCTCAGAGCTGAGTCCTGGTAGTGAAAGGGGTGATTAAAGAACGGACACAGTTGGGTCCTTAAGGCCTCATGTACCTGGCTCAAGACCACAGGGACAGGATCCTTCCAAATAAGTAACTGTCTTTTCCCATCTATTATCAATCTGTACTGGATGGCACAATAACATGACAAAGTAGGTTGGTTTTACTGTCCCCGTTTGACAGATGAGGGACCCAAAGTCTAAAATGATTAACTCAGTGGTTCTCAACCCTGGTTGCAGTGGACAATCAACTAGGCCACTGTTCAGTGATTCCACGACCAAGCCCCAGGCCAGGCTGCTCCAACAGAGCTTCTGGGATAAGACTCAGGTATCAGAGTTCAAGGTAACTTGGCTGGTGAGTAGAAAATTTAGGGCTGGAACTCAGTCTCCCCTAATCTCAGTGCCATTTCCAGAGCCCCATTGGAAGTAAAATTCTGTAGGAGCTCTAAGTCTGATGAGGAGCTGAGCAACAGACAGGGAGGATGATAAATGGCAAAAATAGATGTCAGTCTTTCAGTTTTCTATGTTCTTGCCTTTTATCTCAAATCACAGGATTGATCTGTGATTTCTATGGAACATCAACTGTTTAGGTTCCTAAGGTCCAACCTGCTCAGAACACACGCAGCTGCTTTCCTGCCAAGCAAGAACTTCCGGGCACAAAGGCCTCGCCTCTGCCTTCTCTTTGGGGCAAAGCAAAGGGCAGCTTTGGCAGCTTTATGGCCTGCTTCTCAGGTTGCTCATGCAGCCGCCTGACTGATGGCCTGCCACCCTGCACTGCTGGGGCCACGTCCCCGTTTCACCAAAGGAGCTCACTCAGGCATGTGTTTTGGCTCCTTTTTATGGGAAGATCTGTGTTAGCCATGAATCACAGAGTATCCATGCTGAAAAACAACCTTAAAGTTCATTCTGTCCCCGCCTCAACTGTCATCACTCCCTGGACACTTTTCTGATGGGAAAATGGAGGTTTATTTGATAATGAAGTATTAATAATCACAAAATTCAATATAGTAAAATATTTCAATACCAAGAAATGACTATAAAATGGAGGTTTACTTTGCATCAACTATATGCCAGAGACTACTTCACACTCATTATCTTAAATAATTTTAAGGGCCACTGCATTGCACAAATCCAGGGGTCATCTTTAGTTTCATAGAGCATATATGATACATGCCAGGATGTGCACTGATTCCCTAGAAGACTGCTATACATAATTTGTGTGGCCATACCTGGTAGCCTCATGAGACTAATGTCAACCTTAAAATGAAGCTATCATTTCTGTAGTGGTTCAGGTTACCAAAGAGCCCTCTTCCTTCTGGAGCACAAAGATCTCCAGTCAAACGGGAAACAAACATCACTTTTTAAAATTCATGTAATGATCCTCTGTATCTGGTAGGATAACCGTTGTTACTGATAACCATTTGTTACTGCTCAGAAAGCTACAGGTCCGCTCAGCAGTCCTGCTGGGCTGGGCTGGACTGATCTTGGTTGAGCTCACTGATCTAGATGCATCATTTGATGGGGCAACCAGAGGACAGTTAGTCTGTGACTTCCTTGACTGTGCTGGTTCAGATGACTGAGACCTCTCTCCAATGGTTTCTTTTCATTCAAAAAGTCAGCCTGGCTGTGCATGGAGGTGACAAGGTTTTAAGAGAACAAAGGGGAGCAGGTAATATCTCTTAAGACTGAGGCTCAGACCTCTCCAATCACTTCTGTTTCTTCACTTTGGCCAAAGCAAGTCAAAAAGCCAATCCAGATGACAGGGATAAAGAAACTGACTCCACATCTCAAAGGGAGAAGAAACAAAAACCTGTGCCTGTAACTCAAAATTACTGTCAAGGGTTAACAGTTGAAAGGGCTTAGGTTTCCATCTGAAAGCAATATGACCTACACTCTCCCTGTGATATGCCCAGTTATACAGGGAGAATCTAGAACAGGCAACAGAAAATGGGGATTGTTAGCAAGTGGTCAGAGTTTTCCTTCCATTGGCACTGAGCATATTAGATTCTGCTTTTCAGAGAGAAGTATGTAAGAGAGTGGAAAAAGAATAAGTCAGTCTCCCTGAGAGGAGCCTAGAAAGGACAGTCTCTCCTCCACAGGTCAAGGTGGAAAGTGGAAAGAACAGAAGATCCCTTCTTTATCAACAATCTCCAGTTCTCTGAGCCTCCATTTCCTTGTCTAGATTTGAAGTTACAAGGCCAAAAACACATAGTATAAAAGACTATACATGTTGCCAGATTTTAATATCAAGGCCAGCTAGGACCAGCTGTGCTTGATGCCTATTCTTAATAGCTTTAAGCCCTTTGCTGAGAGAGCCAAACAAGGCTCTCAATTGTATGAGCTGATGTTTTGATCCAAGCACCCTTCTATGCTCCTTCACAGAAAATAGGACCTAAAATCTTCACCACCCCAAATGACAGCATTATTCTTCTCATACTGAATGAAAAACACTAAATTCTGAGAGGTGATGAGGTGTATTCAAGATTACAGTTAGTTAATGGGGTAACATGGACCTAAATTTGAATTAAGGTTCTCACCAAAGTCCAAATTTTTTTCTCTGTTAAAACATCTACTCATATCTTTGTCATGTATTATATGCAGCAGGCAAACTGGGCTATTTTCCTTTCTAAACAATTTTTCTTTATTCTTTAGTTCCCGCTATCTCTTGCCTTGGAATGTACTAACAACCTCATTTTGGATGACATAATCTTCCCTACCTGCATCTGCTGCCCTATCTCAATCTATATGAGCCCTATCCTCTTTAAAGGACAAGCTCAAATACAACCTTCTTCAGGATCCAGAATGAAGGTCTGCTCTTTCCTCATCCCTCCAGCAGGAGTCATCTCCCTCTACTTCCTCTACACTCCTACAACTTTTCATTTCATACCACTTTTGCCATATGCCATTACTTATATTTACTTATTTACATCTTCTATGCCTTGAAAGCTTGTTGAGTCATAGGGCTCATCACTGCAACCCCAATACCTAGAACAGACATTTGTCATTGACTGAAGGGACAAAGCAACAACAACAACAACAAAAAAAAAAAAATAGGAGCTCCATGATTTCCATGTGCAGGTTGCAGGCAATGAGTAAATCCTCATTTGCTGCTAGCAAACCTGGGAAGCCTGCCTGGAGGAAGTTTTGGATCTGGAACCATGAGAAACTTCTGATTTTCCTCATTGCTTTCAGTCCTTCTCACCTCTTTGGTCTCTGATGTCTAAAAAGTGTTGAAAGCACTTTGGTAGAAATCAGTAGTTTGTCAAGTTGGTTACAGACATTCTTGGAAGAGACAAGGGGGAAAAGTGCACAGAATGGTATGGCAATAATTCATTTTATCCAAATAAGATGCGGAAGACTGCTTGAAACGACACATTTCTGGCAGTTAATTGTCCCCAGAAAAGATAAGAGAAAAGAAGAGCAGAGAGCACTTTGTCGAAACTCTCACCACTCCAGAACTAAACCACTCTTCTTTCTAATTCTCAGAGAAAAGAGGGCATGGGAGAAGTGATCTTCTAAAGGTAAAAGAGTAAAAGCCTTCACTGGTTCTGAGTGGGGGTCAGGTATCCAATAATTCCTAGCATGTGTACAGCACTTCACAATCTATGAAGTGCTTTCCAACTAGTCCCCCAGGCACATAGCAAGCCTGTGCAGTAGGTGAACCCACTGAAGAGCGAGAAGTGCTTGAAGCCTAATCTCATGGTATAATTTAAATTTTGCATTGACACTTTTAGTATGACACATGTTTTCTCTTTGATGACCTTTGACTCTTCTTCCAAGGCACAAAGACTGTCTCTTTGAAGACAACTCCGCCCCCGCCAGGCAATCTAATGGAGAGGAAGTGATCCAAGGCAGAAGAATAAAAGGAGCAAGATAGACTTGAAAGCAAAAGAAACATTTCTGGCTCCAGATTCCAGCCTGGGCTTGCTTATAACCCACCTCGAGACCTTGGACAAGTTGTTTCAAACGTCTTAAGTTTCCCAGGCAAAGAGTTCATCATTTCCTCCACTTTCTTCCCAGAGTGGTTTCAGCGCCATATTATCATTTCCATGGTTTAATGTGTACGGTTTTCTACAAGCTTATCTCCAAGTCAGACAGACTCCCTGATCCTCCTGTGTGGCATGGCTTCTCTCATCGTTATTCTCAGTCTCTGCCCCTTGCTGGCTACCTTCATAGCACTGATCACAATTTACACTATTTTCTTTATTTCTTGGCTTACTTGGGAGCATTTCTGGCTGTCTCCCCAGATGGAATGGCAGCCTAGTCAGGGCAGGGGCCAGGTCCCGTTTGGTTTACCAGTTCTGTGCCTCAGGGAAGTCAGGTCTCAAATATTATGAGAAACTTCTGATTTTCCTCATTGCTTTCAGTCCTTCTCACCTCTTTGGTCTCTGATGTCTAAAAAGTGTTGAAAGCACTTTGGTAGAAATCAGTAGTTTGTCAAGTTGGTTACAGACATTCTTGGAAGAGACAAGGGGGAAAAGTGCACAGAATGGTATGGCAATAATTCATTTTATCCAAATAAGATGCGGAAGACTGCTTGAAACGACACATTTCTGGCAGTTAATTGTCCCCAGAAAAGATAAGAGAAAAGAAGAGCAGAGAGCACTTTGTCGAAACTCTCACCACTCCAGAACTAAACCACTCTTCTTTCTAATTCTCAGAGAAAAGAGGGCATGGGAGAAGTGACTTCTAAAGGTAAAAGAGTAAAAGCCTTCACTGGTTCTGAGTGGGGGTCAGGTATCCAATAATTCCTAGCATGTGTACAGCACTTCACAATCTATGAAGTGCTTTCCAACTAGTCCCCCAGGCACATAGCAAGCCTGTGCAGTAGATGAACCCACTGAAGAGCGAGAAGTGCTTGAAGCCTAATCTCATGGTATAATTTAAATTTTGCATTGACACTTTTAGTATGACACATGTTTTCTTTTTGATGACCTTTGACTCTTCTTCCAAGGCACAAAGACTGTCTCTTTGAAGACAACTCCGCCCCCGCCAGGCAATCTAATGGAGAGGAAGTGATCCAAGGCAGAAGAATAAAAGGAGCAAGATAGACTTGAAAGCAAAAGAAACATTTCTGGCTCCAGATTCCAGCCTGGGCTTGCTTATAACCCACCTCGAGACCTTGGACAAGTTGTTTCAAACGTCTTAAGTTTCCCAGGCAAAGAGTTCATCATTTCCTCCACTTTCTTCCCAGAGTGGTTTCAGCGCCATATTATCATTTCCATGGTTTAATGTGTACGGTTTTCTACAAGCTTATCTCCAAGTCAGACAGACTCCCTGATCCTCCTGTGTGGCATGGCTTCTCTCATCGTTATTCTCAGTCTCTGCCCCTTGCTGGCTACCTTCATAGCACTGATCACAATTTACACTATTTTCTTTATTTCTTGGCTTACTTGGGAGCATTTCTGGCTGTCTCCCCAGATGGAATGGCAGCCTAGTCAGGGCAGGGGCCAGGTCCCGTTTGGTTTACCAGTTCTGTGCCTCAGGGAAGTCAGGTCTCAAATATTGACAGAGTGATGGGGGAGGAGTGGGGTTCTTCTTTTAGTCTAGGGTCTGTCATAGGACTAGTGCTCAATTAGGACTGTAATTGACAAGAGGAACATGGCTCCACCCCTGACCTCACACTTCAGTCTGGCCCACAAAGGAGGGAGTGTCTGCTCCCAGCCTTTACAATATATATGTTGCTGCTACTGCTAAGTCGCGTCAGTTGTGTCCAACTCTGTGCGACCCCATAGATGGAAGCCCAACAGGCTCCTCTGTCCCTGGGATTCTCCAGGCAAGAACACTGGAGTGGGTCGCCATTTCTTTCTCCAGTGCATGAAAGTGAAAAGTGAAAGTGAAGTCACTCAGTCATGTCCGACTCTTAGTGACCCCATGGACTGCAGCCTACCAGGCTCCTCTGTCCATGGGATTCTCCAGGCAAGAGTACTGGAGTGGGTTGCCATTGCCTTCTCCTTACAATAGATATAGACAAAGTTAATTAGAGCTCATTAGTTGGGGAGGCAAAGCATTCCCATAGTAGAAGTGCTTTCAAACAAAAAGCAGAGTGACTGCACTGGAAGATACTGAAGGATGATTTTCTACTTTAACAGTCTCTTTTTACAGGTTTAAAAACAAGTTCAGAAAGGTAAAGTGACTGGCCCCAAGTTAGCCTAAACACAGTTGTTCATAAGAAGCCATGATGCAGAGCTTGGGAAAGTTCTAGAAATCCATGCAGAGAGCTTCAAAGAAAAATGGGTTGCCTGGTGTGTGTGATCCCTCACTGGGAAAGAAGACGCTCTTTCTTTGCACACAAGGCCTGGGTTGCACATCCCTTCCTTTAAGATCTAACAAAAGCTCCCTCTATTATTGGGAGGTGGGGAAGTTTAATAAATTCTTTGTCCAGGAGATCATTCCTAGGAAGCCATAAGCCAGGCCTAGCAATTTAGGCCTCACAATTCTCCATCAAGATGGGAATAATCTCATACTGTGGAGAAGGAACCTGAAAGGTACCAAGCAGCTCTGATACTCTGAGTCCAAATAACACAGCTCATGGCTGCCCTCTGTGATGGGGGTTGGGGAGGGAGCGAATAGCTGTCTAGTTTCTGGGTGGGGGAGGGAATCTTGTCTGCCACGTATTTTAGTATTTCTCTGGGCTTTGGGCAATGCCAAACACTCAAGAAAGGAGGAGGGAAGGGAAGGAATAGGGAAGAAGGAAGAGAAGGAAGGCGAGGAGGAGAGGGAGGGAGGGATAGAGGGAATGAGAAGACAGAGGAAGAAATTGTGTTTCACTCTTCTTTCTAGAATCAGATCATTATAATGACAAATCCTCAAATGTGTAGCCTTTACCTTCTATAGAATGTTTTTGAATTGCTTGCATCCTTCCAATAGCCCTGTGATTAAAAAGAGAAGGATCTTTATCCCTATTTTATAGGTACATCCATAAATTAATCATCTCCTGACAACCACTGATACCCATGATGCCACGGGGTGCTGCTCTGACCACAGCCTGGCTCTCTCAGGGTTCTGTTTTTGCCCATCTCCCCAAATGAGTATTTCAAGCAATAGGGGTCTGGAATGGGGCTGTGTACAGAGGGAAGCAATTTGTCCCCAGAGGCCTTCCAGAGCTCTGTCTTCCAGGCATAGCAGATGCTTGAGATGAGGTTTGCAGGAGCCTGTGTGGAAGAACAGCACATATGAAGGTGCACATGTCTGGGAAAGGGTGGAGCCTTCTGAGTCCAACGCGGCTGGAACCTCAAGACGCATGCAAAAGAGCAAATGCAGGTGCTCACACTGGAATCGTGAATGGGGCCCAGACCTCAGGGGGGCCTTGAAAGCTTAACATCAGCTTGAGACAAAGGGACAGTTGATGGTTGTGTGCTGAACAGTGGCCTGACCTGATTCCCACCCTGGGGGAAAGTGGAGTGGAGCAGGGCAAGGTTGCAGGGCAGCGAGAACAGTTAGGAGGCTGGAAGGATCACCCTGGATGGACAGGAAGGCGGGCTGCACTGAAGCTGGCCTGTAGCACTGCAGCTGAGGCAGAGGGGGAGGGAAGGATCAATACCAAGAGGGACTGAGCTTCTGGAAGTGCACATCTGCCTGAAGGCTCCAGTGCAAGCAGTTGGCAAGCCTAAATCTTCCGCATCCTAGTCTAGCATCCTTTCCCCATAGGGCGAGCACTTCTTCACACTCTCATACACACTGGCTGGCTCCCTGCTTTCTCACCCCCAATGCAGTCTACTCTCCGCTCACCCATCAGGTCCTAGGACTGGCTGCCTCTGTTTGCCACCACAAAATTAAAATTTCTTTCCCTCTTCAGGAGATTTAGAAATTACAAAGCTGTAAATGATAGTTAATCTCTCAGTCGTGTCTGAGTCTTTGCAAATCCATGGACAGTAGCCCACCAGGCTCCTCTGTCCGTGGAATTCACCAGCCAAGAGTTCTAGAGTGGGTTGCCATTTTCTTCTCCAGGGGATCTTTCAACCCAGGGATCGAACCTGGGTTCCTGCATTGCAGGTGGATTCTTTACCACCTAAGCAACGAAGCATGTAATAGGAGAATGTCCAATTCCTTCTACCCTTGCAAGTAAAAGTGGGCCATCACTCCCTGCTGTACCTCCTATTCACTGGTTTACTCAGCAAGTATTTATTTTGTGCAGAGCACTGGGGCTCACCTGGCCTCTTAGGAACCTTCTTTACTTCTATTTCTGAAAGCTTGTTTAGTGTTAAAACACAAGTAAACTTTTGAATTCACCTACCCGCTCCAATATTCTTGCTGGGAGAATTCCACGGACAGAGGAACGTGGCGGCTACAGTCCGTGGGGTGGCAAAGAGTCAGACACAGCTGAACGACTAACACTTTCCCTTTTTTTCAGGTTCAAGAGAATCATGTGACTCATTCAAGGCCACAGCAGGCAAGTGGGCAGGGCAGGTCCCTGACTCTCAACCCCATAGAATTTCCACGACCTCTTAGTGGCCTAGAAAAGTAGGACTTGAACTTACGTCTGGTCGAACCAGAATGCTTTCCTTTGAAAGAATGAGGAGAGCGGTGATGCACCAAGGAACCAACAAGTGAGTGACTGTCATTGGTTCCAGGTGAGGCAAGTGCAGAGCTGGCTCCCTATTCCCGCACAGCACCAGTCAGCACTTTGATACATGTGGTGTTTATCTTTCTCTCATTCTGCGGTGATGTGTTTGTTGATGAGCTGTGGAGCACATCCAGAATGTTTTTGGAGCTGTTAGCTATTATGTCCTAAAAAATAATAGATTGCATGCTGTGGCTCTGTTTCTTACCCCTTTTCTTGCTTTCAAAGCAACTGGAGGGCTAAAAATACCAAGCTCCTTCCAGGACCCACATCACATCAGAGTCACCACCAACAGGAGGGTCCCCCTGGCCCTGGATCCCTTGTTTACTTTGAAAAGCTCACTCAGCACCAGCTGAGAGCCCTCTTGGCCCCGGTGCCTCCCAGAGGATGCCTTCCTGGGATCCTTTGTGCAGACGCAGACAGCGGGCTGCCCATTGTGGTGGGCACAGGGCTGCACCCCCAGCCCGCGGCTGGCCTGCTCCCTGGGCCACCAGGTCTGCGTTTATTATTCCAGATGATAAAGCATACTGTCCTGAGGAGTTCAAAGCCCCAAGTAACCGGCTGCCTCATGGGCAGGAAAGTTGCCATTGTTTATTTCCTAGAGTAACCAGCCCTCCCCTTGCCCTCTCTGCCCCTCCCTTTCTCTCTCTCTCCCCGCCTCACCACCCCCTCTTCTCCCTAACCTCTTTTAATCTTTTCTTTCCCTCTCAGAACCTATTCCACTTCCTCTATTCTGCTCTTTTTTCTTTTCCTATACTTTTCCGAAGCCCCTGAGGCAGCTGTGTAGAGAACAGTTTGAACCCCTTGAGTTAGATGCTGAAGTGCTCCCTGGCACTGATGTCTTGTCAGAGCCATTCCTTGCCATTGCATCTTAGGCAATACATTTGGAGTCAGAGTGTAAAAGGTGGGCACTAACTGATAAATGGAAATGAACTTGAGCAAATTCCGGGAGACAGTGAAGGACAGAGAAGCCTGGTATGCTGCCATCCATGCGGCCACAAAGAGCAGGACACAACTTAGCAACTGAACAACAACAACTGCCAACACCTAGCTCTCAAGCCAAGGGATAGAAACCCCAGGTCCAGCCTAGTCTGCCTGGACTATAGTGTATTAATAACTCTTTGACCAGAGACATACTAATGTGTCTTTTGTTACATGAAAGTTGTTTCAATAGTCACTTACATAGCAAATCACTGGTCACAGGCATTGATTTCTGTAAAAATCCCTCAGTCAATAATGTGTTAAAAAGCGTGAGCAGAAAGGAGAATATTTATGTGAACTGATTAGAAAATTAGACAATTCCTCAACATTTCTAGGTCTGAGGAAAATTATTTCTCTGTAGGCCTCAGCATCTAATATATTTAAAGACGTTAGGAATCCCTGTCTTGTCCTCTCCCAGGAAAGATTAAAGTGTACCTAGAATCACAAGAAAATTATTTGGTGCCCCACACCAGTATAGTAATTTATTAAGGGCTACATACTACCCACGATTATGGTTAAGAATGAAATAGGAATATGTATATAAAATCCCTCTCAGAGTGTCAGGCACCAAAAAATAACATTGACTGCAGTTGTCACTTGAGGCTAGATAGTCCCCAAAGCAGCAGGCTGGGATGGGGTGTGCAAGCGTGAACTATATCTGGGGAAGCTTTCAGGAGCCCCATATCCTAAAAAGGAACGAAAGGAAAGGGGGCAAGGTCAGGTAGAGGAAGATGGGTATGGCAACCCAGCTTCAACAGAGGTCTCGGCCATTGTTAAGTGGAGAGGGACTTTCTGAGATACACCAAAATAGGGGAAGGGGGCCAAGCATTTATACCCTACCCTACCCACATCACTGAATGTGGCTGCCCCAGGAAGGCAGTATCATCTTAGAAGGGACAGTTTATTCTCTTCAGCTGATGCAATCCTCAAAGAGGACTAAGAATTGAGGGCTGTCTGCTGGCAGCCCTCCCAGCAGCTAGAGGAATAATTTTTTGAGCAAAGGATGCGATCTAGAGTATACATCCCAGTATCCCCTAAACGTCATTATAATTACATAAATAGAGTGATTTATTTTGTTTCCTCGTGTAGCTAAAAGAAATTCAGCTATTATCCAAAGAGTTTGCAATATAAGAGAAATGTGGGGAAAATATTTCTACCTAACAAACTAGTAAGTAACCCCTGATCAGCAGCTCCCCAGTGGAACACATCAGACTGACCTAGCCAATGGGTCCACAACAGAGACTCATTATTTCTCAGATTAACTGCAATGGCCTCTTAATGCTCTCCCAGCTCTGCACTCTCTGTCACTCCCTACTGGCCAATCCTGTGTACTACCTCTGTGGCTTTCTTACTCTTGCCTCTATGTCACCCTATTGTTTAAACATAACTGATGACTTTGACTAAGGTCCATCTAGTCAAGGCTATGGTTTTTCCTGTGGTCATGTATGGATGTGAGAGTTGGACTGTGAAGAAGGCTGAGTGCCAAAGAATTGATGCTTTTGAACTGTGGTGTTGGAGAAGACTCTTGAGAGTCCCTTGGACTGCAAGGAGATCCAACCAGTCCATTCTGAAGGAGATCAGCCCTGGGATTTCTTTGGAAGGAATGATGCTAAAGCTGAAACTCCAGTACTTTGGCCACCTCATGAGAAGAGTTGACTCATTGGAAAAGACTCTGATGCTGGGAAGGATTAGGGGCAGGAGGAGAAGGGGATGACCAAGGATGAGATGGCTGGATGGCATCACTGACTCGGTGAACGTGAGTCTGAGTGAACTCTGGGAGATGGTGATGGACAGGGAGGCCTGGCGTGCTGCGGTTCATGGGGTCGCAAAGAGTCGGACACGACTGAGTGACTGAACTGAACTGAACTGATGACTTCCATCCCCTTGGAAAGCAGTGAAGACTCCTCTTCACAACTAGCCCATCTTCCCCTTAGCAGGCTCATTCCCTGCCCCTCCTTCAACTTCTCCACCTTATGACCCCAGCAGTCATCCAGCACTCCCAATGCAGGGCTGTGTTCACGCCTAGAATCCCTCCCCACATTTTCCTCATGATGGATTCCTACACATCCTTTCAAGCTCAGCGCAAATGCCCCTTTTTGTGTGTCCTGGATGCACTGCAGTTATAAGACTTAGGTAAATAAACAACCAATCATCTTCAAGGTGATGCTTCTGATACTAAAGGCAGGGCACCACTGTAAGGAAGAGGCTTGGCTTTACAGCTGAATGGCCTTGGTTTGAATCTATTCTACTACATCCTGACTTTAAGCTAGGAAGTCTCCTAAGGACTTCGAGGCTGTTTCCTTATCTCTTATCAGAATAATACCTTCTTGAAAGGATTGTTTGGGAGTTGGGTAATATTCGACTGAGTGTTGGGCATGAAATCAATGTTTGCCCAGCTGCACTCCCTGGTAGGCACACAGGGAGCAGTGTCCACTCTGCCTTCTCCTCTTTGAGCACAGATTCGGCATGGCACAGTCAAGTTCCTAAGGACAAGGTCTCTCTCTCCTTGCTCATGATTGCTTTCCTCATCTTTTGAGCCTCAGTGCCCCAAAAGATTTTTTTTTTTTTAACAAGCGAAACATAGCCATTTTTGGAAATGTTGAAGTAAATGGACTTGAGTTGAATTCCTTAAACTGTCTCCAACGCAGAGGACATCTATGTCATTTTTAGAGAAGAGTGAAATGAAGGCTCCGAAGATGGTGACCAGCCTGCAACCTTGGCAGATAGGTTTAGGGGTAAGAACGGGCCTGCCATGATGATTAACACCCCCATCTTTCTTTTCTTTCCGAGGCGGCTGCTCTGCACAGTGACGCAGCCATGCTGGACAAGTTCAGACTAAACACATATACATCATTGTCTTCATATGTGCTTCTAATGTGTTCGCATCAAACTCTGGATAGGACTCCTGGGGACAGTAAAGGGGGCTGAGACCACCTCGAAGTAATCTGGAACGTGCGTACCTGTCATCCGCCTGTCAGTCTTCCCGGAGTAGCGTCGGGGCAAGTCCATGGGGGCAATGATTCCGTGTTTCCATCCAGCATCTAAATGCATCCTGCATGACCTGGGCCCAGGCCAGCACACCAGATACCACTTCTAAGAAGAGAGCATATCGTGTGGCTGACATGGATTCCACTGAGAAGAGCTGGTCACCTCTTAGCTTCTTTAATTGTTCCTCATAAGGGACATTTATGATATAACATTGGATTTTTGGAGGAACTCACATTCAGACAGTAATTTACTTGGCGGTAGATCAGCCCTGGGATTTCTTTGGAAGGAATGATGCTAAAGCTGAAACTCCAGTACTTTGGCCACCTCATGAGAAGAGTTGACTCATTGGAAAAGACTCTGATGCTGGGAAGGATTAGGGGCAGGAGGAGAAGGGGACGACCCAGGATGAGATGGCTGGATGGCATCACTGACTTGATGAATGTGAGTCTAAGTGAACTCCGGGGGATGGTGATGGACAGGGAGGCCTGGAGTGCTACAGTTCATGGGGTCATGAAGAGTCGAACACGACTGAGTGACTGAACTGAACTGAACTGAACTGATCCTCCTAATACTTTTTTCTTTTTTACCTTTTGCGTTTTTACTATTTCCATGTAATAGTTAAAGTCAATTTGTCTAGGTCCATTATAAAAACATATTTACTTTTACTGGAATTATATTGGTCTATACATTAACTAAGAGAAAACTGACATCTTTATGATGATTAGTTGCCATATCTAATCAAGAATCTCTATTGATGTTCAGATCTAGCATTGAGTCTTTCAGAAATGCTTTAAAGGTTCCCTCATGTTTTTTGTTAAATGTATTCCTAAGTATTTTATCTTCTTTGTTGGTATGGAAAATAATATTTTCGCTACCACCATATCCTCTAGATAGTTATTGTTTTTACATATAAATACTATTGGCTTCTGTTCATTAAGTTAATATCTTATTACTTTACTGAATGTGTTTATTGTTTGAGTTAGTAGATGCATGAGGTAATTTTCTTCCATCCCCTTGGAAAGCAGTGAAGACTCCTCTTCACAACTAGCCCATCTTCCCCTTAGCAGGCTCATTCCCTGCCCCTCCTTCAACTTCTCCACCTTATGACCCCAGCAGTCATCCAGCACTCCCAATGCAGGGCTGTGTTCACGCCTAGAATCCCTCCCCACATTTTCCTCATGATGGATTCCTACACATCCTTTCAAGCTCAGCGCAAATGCCCCTTTTTGTGTGTCCTGGATGCACTGCAGTTATAAGACTTAGGTAAATAAACAACCAATCATCTTCAAGGTGATGCTTCTGATACTAAAGGCAGGGCACCGCTGTAAGGAAGAGGCTTGGCTTTACAGCTGAATGGCCTTGGTTTGAATCTATTCTACTACATCCTGACTTTAAGCTAGGAAGTCTCCTAAGGACTTCGAGGCTGTTTCCTTATCTCTTATCAGAATAATACCTTCTTGAAAGGATTGTTTGGGAGTTGGGTAATATTCGACTGAGTGTTGGGCATGAAATCAATGTTTGCCCAGCTGCACTCCCTGGTAGGCACACAGGGAGCAGTGTCCACTCTGCCTTCTCCTCTTTGAGCACAGATTCGGCATGGCACAGTCAAGTTCCTAAGGACAAGGTCTCTCTCTCCTTGCTCATGATTGCTTTCCTCATCTTTTGAGCCTCAGTGCCCCAAAAGATTTTTTTTTTTTTAACAAGCGAAACATAGCCATTTTTGGAAATGTTGAAGTAAATGGACTTGAGTTGAATTCCTTAAACTGTCTCCAACGCAGAGGACATCTATGTCATTTTTAGAGAAGAGTGAAATGAAGGCTCCGAAGATGGTGACCAGCCTGCAACCTTGGCAGATAGGTTTAGGGGTAAGAACGGGCCTGCCATGATGATTAACACCCCCATCTTTCTTTTCTTTCCGAGGCGGCTGCTCTGCACAGTGACGCAGCCATGCTGGACAAGTTCAGACAAACACATATACATCATTGTCTTCATATGTGCTTCTAATGTGTTCGCATCAAACTCTGGATAGGACTCCTGGGGACAGTAAAGGGGGCTGAGACCACCTCGAAGTAATCTGGAACGTGCGTACCTGTCATCCGCCTGTCAGTCTTCCCGGAGTAGCGTCGGGGCAAGTCCATGGGGGCAATGATTCCGTGTTTCCATCCAGCATCTAAATGCATCCTGCATGACCTGGGCCCAGGCCAGCACACCAGATACCACTTCTAAGAAGAGAGCATATCGTGTGGCTGACATGGATTCCACTGAGAAGAGCTGGTCACCTCTTAGCTTCTTTAATTGTTCCTCATAAGGGACATTTATGATATAACATTGGATTTTTGGAGGAACTCACATTCAGACAGTAATTTACTTGGCGGGGAGGAACCTATAAACACTGAAAAGAAGACAAAGAATATCAAAGGTTGTATTTTCCTTTCTCACTCAATAGTGAACAAATATTTATTAAACATCCACCATGTGTCAGACATTACTCTGTGTACTAAAGGCCCAGGGATGAGACTCATCCCTCCTATATACAACTCACAGCTAACCAGGCAGTCAGTGTGATGAGTCCTCTGGTTAGCTAAGTATACAGGCAGATCAGAGGCCCACTCTGGACTTGGAAAGATTCCCAAGAAAATCATAATTTAGCTGAGGCCTAAGGGATCATCTCAGAGTTCCTCTTGGGAGAACAAGCGGTAGAAAGATGGGGAAAGTGTGCTTCTATGAGAGAAAATGATATGTGAGAAAGCAGAGGAGCAAAACAGAGAGTTGACCATTAGAAATGACAAATCAAGTTGTGGCAGCTAGAACACTAAGCAGGAGGTGGTGGAGACCCCCCAACAGAGGGACTTAGAAGCCATGTTGGAACATTCAGTTCTTTTCCTTAGAGCACAGAAGAGCCAGGAAAGCCCTTCAAGCAAGATCAAAACGCTTGGTGGAAGGGCACTATCTGCTACCTTCATTCGGAGAGTCTCTCAAGTTTCAGATCTGCATTGGCCCTTGAGTGCACGCTAAATAATCAACCAAATCTAAGAGAACTTAAGCTCTCTTGCACAGCTTGTCAAACTCTGAGGGAGACTGAGAAATAGAAGAGTAGATGAATCCGATGGTTAACTCTATGGGTCAGTTGTGTAGGCAATGGTACCCAGTTGTTTGGGCAAATAGTTTAGATGTTGCTATGAAAGTCTTTTGATTTTCATATGATAAACATTTATAATCAGTGGACTTTAAACAGATTATCCTCCTTAGTGTAAGTGGGCCTCATTCAATCCGTTAAAAACCTTAAATGCAAAACTCAAAGTTTCCCAGCAAAGAGGGAATTCTGCCTTAAGACTATAACATGAAAACCGTGCCTGAATTTTCAATCTGCTGACCTGCCCTGAGGATTTGAGACTCAAGACAGTAATATCAACCCTTAACTGAATTTCTAGCCAGCCAGACTGCCCTGCAGATTGCAGGCTTGCTAGCCCCTATAATTGCTTCCTTAAAATTAATCTCTCAATAAATGATAAATAGATGGGAAGAAAAACAGATATAGGAGGAAATGTATACACACAAACTTTCTGTATCTTTGGCGAACCCTGAATAATACAGCTAGGCAACTGAAAACTCATTCCAATCTTCTCTCTGTCATTAAACTTCCCTGAGCACATTGTCTCATCAGCATAATGGAGACTAATCACCCGCCCTTAGCACCAAGGCTGGCACATGATAGGTGCTTCAGGTCATTTCCTTTCCCCTTTCCATGACTGATTGATAGGAATAGATACATACCCAAAAGGGGCACTTTTTGCTGACACAGGCTGCACTTGATGAAATCTGATCTAGAATGAGAAATACTAAACAAATCAAAAAGAATTTACTCTTTGAGTATTATTGCCACCGTGATGGATGGCTGCTCCAAAGGCTATTTCTCAAGAGTTCACAGCAAAGAAAAATGTTCAGTCTTGATTTTATATGTGTCCAGAAAATTAATTGTATGACAAGGGTGGCGACATTTGGACGGGGAGGGGCTTAGCCAAGGAATTAAACATGTCAGGAGCCTCAGAAGGAAAATAATGTTGAAATGGAAGGTGAAAGGGGCATATTTGGAGAACTTGACAAGTGGCACAATGGGAGGAAAGGTGGCACTCTGGAATGGGATGTCAGCCATTCTCTGCCACTAAAGCCACGATCTGCCCTTAGTAACTCATCAAGGTGGAAAGGAAAAAATATGAGCCCAGGTTCTAATGCTCTATTATCACAACTGGCTTAAATTATTTTTCCTTGCTTCATTGACCACACAGCAAACACACAGAGAGTAAAACCAGGCAGGCCTTTTTTTTTGAGGAATCTTTGCCTAGGTCATCTCTCAAGTTGCTGTCAACAAAACTCCCAACATTAGAAATGAATGAGATGCAGAGAAAGAAAATATCTGGGATGATGTCACATGGAACACCAGCAGAAAACCCCAGTCTAAAACCCAGACCTGTGAGCTCCCAACCCCAGGGCTTTGTAAGGAATGAAGAACATTATCTAGGCAGAGGGATGGCAAACAGGCTTCACTCAGTTTTAATTGATTGATTGTGCTGACTGAGGTGTGTGAGAGCAAATGCAGGTTTAGCTGCCTGAAAGTGGGGCTTAATTGATTAGTGATGTCTGTCATGAGAGCCAGAGGCTCTGCAGGCAGGACAAATATGTACCATTTTTATCTGATCCAATCTTTTTCTCCCCCCTGTATTATAGCTCAGCAAAAATATAGCCCACAGGCCAAAGTAGGCCCACTGCCTGTTTTTATAAATAAAGTTTTATTGGAACACAGCTTGGTTCACTCAATTGCATATTTTCTATGGCTACTTTGGCTCCACAACCACAGAACTGAACAATTGCAACAGAGATCATACAGTCCACAAAGTCTAAAATATATATAGATTGTCCCTTAATAGAAAAAGTTTGTCAAACCTGTTCCAGAGAATACTGTGACCCAGGCTGACTTGATTCCAGAACAAGGCCATTCATTGACTCATTACATATTTCTTACATGTCTGATATGTATGTTCCACACACATTATTAAACTGTATAGAGCTTCTCCATCTTTGGTTGCAAACAATATAATCAATCTGATTTCAGTGTTGACTATCTGGTGATGTCCACGAGTAAATCTTCTCTTGTGTTCTTGGAAGAGGGTGTTTGCTATTACCAGTGCATTCTCTTGGCAAAACACTATTAGCCTTTGCCCTGCTTCATTCCGTACTCCAAGGCCAAATTTGCCTGTTACTCCAGGTGTTTTTTGACTTCCTACTTTGCATTCCAGTCGTTTATAATGAAAAGGACATCTTTTCTGGGTGTGAGTACTAAAAGGTCTTGTAGGTCTTCATAGAACTGTTTGACTTCAGCTTCTTCAGCATTACTGGTTGGGGCATAGATTTGGATTACCATGATATTGCAAAAATAAGACTGGGAGCTGACTGTGGCTCTGATCGTGAACTCCTTACTGCCAAATTAAGACTTAAATTAAAGAAAGTAGGGAAAACCACTAGACCACCCAGGTATGACCTAAATCAAATCCCCTATGATTATATACTGGAAGTGAGGAATAGATTTAAGGGACTAGATCTGATAGAGTGCCTGATGAACTATGGACAGAGGTTCATGATATTGTACAGGAGACAGGGATCAAGACCATCCCCATGGAAAAGAAATGCAAAAAAGCAAAATGGCTGTCTGGGGAGGCCTTACAAATAGCTGTGAAAAGAAGAGAAGCAAAAAGCAAAGGAGAAAAGGAAAGATATAAGCATCTGAATGCAGAGTTTCAAAGAATAGCAAGGAGAGATAAGAAAATCATCCTCAGCAATTAATGAAAGAAATAGAGGAAAACAACAGAATGGGAAAGACTAGAGATCTCTTCAAGAAAATTAGAGATACCAAGGGAACATTTCATGTAAAGATGGGCTTAATAAAAGACAGAAATGTTATGGATCTAACAGAAGCAGAAGATAT
>SJYC01129516.1:0-21659 GCA_006408675.1 Madoqua kirkii | reverse complement strand
AGGAAAACAACAGAATGAGAAAGACTAGAGATCTCTTCAAGAAAATTAGAGATCCCAAGGGAACATTTCATGCAGCAATGGGCTCGATAAAGGACAAAAATGGTATGGACCTAACAGAAGCAGAAGATATTAAGAAGCGGTGGCAAGAATACACAGAAGAACTGTACAAAAGAAAAAAAGAGGACCATAATAAGAAGATTTATATTCTAGCTCCAGATATTATATTAGCTTCCTAGGACCGCTATAAGAAAGCATCAGAAACTGAGAGAAAGTTATTCTTTCAGAGTTCCAGAGGCAAAAAGCTTGAAATCAATTTGTTCAGAAAGCCAGACTCCCTTGCCTCTTCTAGCTGTGATAGCTCCTGGCAGTCCTTGATGTTCTTTGTGTGTGGTGCACCACTGCCACTTCTGCCTCTGGTTTCACCTGGACGTCTTCTCCATGTCTTTGGTTGACCTCTCCTCTTCTTTTAATGACACCACTCATCGGATTTAATATCCACCTTAATTAATGATAAATCTAACATCTAATTTCCAAATAAAGTCATAGTCTGAGGATTCAGGCAGACATGAATTTTCGAAGGACACTATCTAACCCATTTATAGATATCCTATGTAAATTTGTTCAAATAATTTTCTTTTTCAGATTCAGGTTTTATCTGTAAAAAAGATTATAGTAAGATTGGTAATAGGATATAATAAGTGGAATAATATTGTCCTCTATCTCCTAGTCATGCTAATTGCTTATACAGCTCTTTAAAGAATGAAGTCTATATTCCACTAAACATAGTACTTTCTGTAACTTCTACTATTCAATTCAGATAGGCATGTAAGATGAAATCTATTTTCTGGGTCAGGGTTATATAATCTTTAAGGATCCTTCTAGTTCTTTGATTTTAAGTTTTAAACTCATCAATTAAAATGCTATGTACAGAAGCTTAAAGAACTGTATCATATAAAAGAAATTTATTAATAGTAAATGTAAATGTTCAAGTCAAGGACTTGGGAAAGGAGGTCTCTACTATTCAATTCAGATAGGCATGTAAGATGAAATCTATTTTCTGGGTCAGGGTTATATAATCTTTAAGGATCCTTCTAGTTCTTTGATTTTAAGTTTTAAACTCATCAATTAAAATGCTATGTACAGAAGCTTAAAGAACTGTATCATATAAAAGAAATTTATTAATAGTAAATGTAAATGTTCAAGTCAAGGACTTGGGAAAGGAGGTCTGTTAGTGTTTAGTCTGCAATGAAACACAGCATATTCCATCTCTAAAAATCAGAATAGTAGTTTATAAATCTCAGAAGTAGGAAAAGTTAATGAAAAAGCATTAATCATTTCCCCTAAGGAAATACAAAAATGACAACAGTATGTTTCAGAAATATTTCTGGAAAACGTGAAATAAATAAAAGAGCAAGAGAAATCAACACTGAAACAACAGTAAAGGAAGTGAAAAGGAAGACATGGAAATATCGCTGTTAGCACACGAGACTTGCATATCCAGAAAAGAACTCCAGGAAAAACGATACTGATAGTAAGAGTGAGAACTATAGAGAACTATTTGTTTTCTATTTCTTTCATTACCTAAGGTATAAGACAAATTAGTTAGATGAAGGGAAACTAAATTTTGCCATAACTTAACTAAGAATAATATACTTTCCTCCATCCTTTACCTAAACTTGGGGCTGGCTTTGTAACTATAGTGAATCAATAAGCACCATCCTTTAGTCCATGAGAGAGTACAGACCATCTAAAAGTAGACACAGGAGCCAAACAGATGGATGATCCATCTAATATCCTGGATCAGAAAAATCATCTAACTTACCCCAGATCATATAGTTAGTTAGTAGCAGTGCTAGATCTAAGCTCAGTTTTTATAATTCCAAAATTCAATATACCAAAATAACTTTCTAAGAGAAATAAAAATGGATTTGCAAGTATTCTTTTTCAAATGTTCGCCACTTAATGGGGACAAAACAGTCTTTTGAACAAAAGGGAAAACTGGGTATCTACATATGAAAGAATAAAGTTGGACTATTACCTTATACCACATACAAAAAATAACTCAAAATGGATCAAAGACATAAGAGCTAACACTATAAAATTCTTAGAAAGCCTTGTAATTCATGATATTTCGTGTTCAATGTGAACACATGCAAATAATTCCATCCCAGTAGCAGACCACCTTGGGCTATACTTTAGAGGCCAGTGTTACTTATCAACCACTGCCTGAAGTAGAAATTTTCTGGTAAAAAACTGTAAGAAGCCCTATTTTAAGTTTCCACAATTTTAAGTTGCCAACTATAAGAACAGCAATTTATGATCAAGCTCTTCCTTCAAGTCAAGTACAGTGATATATGCACTTTACATTTATTGATTTTTTTCTCCAATCCCATAAGACTTATGATGTCCATCTAACAGATGATGAAAGTGTAATTTCTATAATGTGCCCAGGTCCAAGATGCCAGTAGGTGACAAAGATGAAATTCAAATCCAGACTTACTGAACATCAATGCTGATGTTCTAACTACATAGTCTCCTACGTAAGACTGAAAGATGTTTGAACTTGCAGGCCTAACTGTTCTCAAAAGGATACTTCAAGTTATAAGCAAATGTTGACACATCTTTGAATAAAAGGTTCAATAGCCTTTTAATGCTGTGTCTACTGACATTTTCAAGACAAGAAAATAGTGGCACTGGATACTCCAAGGTTTCAGTACAAGGAAAGTTCTCTGGAGATTTAAATAAACTCCTGGAAAAGACACTAATACAGTAGGAACTCAATACTATATTATGAATAATTGAATTGCAAGAGTAATGAATAACTGGGAACCACCTAGAATAATAAAAATGCTAGGATCTGGAAGTATGGAGAATTTGTCTAATAAGAAATTAATTGGCTTTCTCCCTCAGGCCAATTTCTCAGGAACTTTTTCATAAATCTAAAAACCAAATCTCAGATTTTTAACAATCTTTCTAATCACAGCAAATAGTGTTTGTTGCTTTTGTAACCTTCACCGTGGGATTCTTGATGCCTTTCCAAAAAGGATAACCTAATTTTAACTGCCAGCATTGCAGGAGAAATTGCATCACTCCTGTTACATACATCAGTAAGGAAATGGGACAGACAGAGGAAGGAACAGATTTTCAAGTTGAGGGGAAGGAGAGTAGGGATATGACTAATGCCTGCATACCTCTGAAAAAGATACAGCATTTTCACTGTTGAGTGAAAAGATAAGCTTGTGCATTGTATTAAAATCAAGGCCTTTGACTGAAACAGGATAGCCTAGAAATAGTTCAGAAGCATGGGATATTTGAAACTTGAAAATGGACTTTCAAAGACGCTATTTTTATAAACCAAATATGCACAGGAAATTCTGTTATTCTACTTCTATTCCATAGCTTAAAGAGTTGTATTGTCCTAGCACAAAGATGTTCTTGGACTCAATCCCAGTCATGTTTACTTAAAAGTCATGAAAATCTCACTAAATATATCTTATCTCAGATAGCATCTTCCTGACAGATGCTCCCTCCATCATTTTCCAAGGCTCAATGGTAACCTTTCTGCCCTCTCTCTGAGCCACTAACCTGCATTCTCGGGAAATGTAAATACAAAGTTTAACATAATTTTCTATTCTTATATTCAACTAGTGTCTACTTAAAATACAATTTTAAAATTTCCATGAAACCTAAAAAGGTATACAACTTTATTTGTGATGCACACCTTAATCATTCAGCAGGCTTGCACCTGCTATCATTTGAGTGATTTCTAATTTCATTTCATAGCTAATAATAGCTTTAGTAAAATGATATAATGTTTCTGGAAGGATATTTTGCAGTATCCCTCAAATTAAATGTGCACATTCATTGCCTAGCAATTCAACGCCTAAAAAGTAATTTTTTAGAAATACTGATACAGATGTTCAAAAACATAAGTGTAAGAGTATTTCTTGCAGTACTATTTGCAATACTAAATTTTGGCACCAACCCAAATAACCCTCAATAGACTAATGATTAAATAAATTATGGTACAAGTATATTAATGAATATTACAAAGAAGTTAAAAACAATACCAAGATTGATGGATGTCCAAGAAGCACTGCAAAGTGAAATAAAAGCAATTTACAGAAGAATATATCTAGCAGGATAAATTTTTTTTGTTTAAAAGTTCATTTTAAAATAAATATACATATACATCTATATGTATATGTGTTCATGTGCATTATTACACATAATCCATCATTAATACTTCTTATCTTTGGTGGAGAAAGGGGAAAATCTATATTATTTGTAATTTTTACAAAAAATACAATATTCTTGTAGCAGTTTTTAAATAAAATTTCTCTTTAAAAACTCTAGCTTTAAAAGTATTAACCATCCCCTCCTCTTACCTAATATTTCAAAGTATCACGTCAGGTAACAGTATACCTTTTAGGTAACAATAAAAAAATGTTTTGTACACACAGATATGAATATACATTCACAGATCTTCTTATCTTTGGTGGAGAAAGGGGAAAATCTATATTATTTGTAATTTTTACAAAAAATACAATATTCTTGTAGCAGTTTTTAAATAAAATTTCTCTTTAAAAACTCTAGCTTTAAAAGTATTAACCATCCCCTCCTCTTACCTAATATTTCAAAGTATCACGTCAGGTAACAGTATACCTTTTAGGTAACAATAAAAAAATGTTTTGTACACACAGATATGAATATACATTCACAGATACTTTATTTTTTTTGCTTTTCTTTTTTTTTAATTTTATTTTTACTTTATTTTGCTTTACAATACTGTATTGGCTTTACCATACATTGACATGAATCTGCCACGGTGTATACAAGCTCCCAATCCTGAACCCCCCTCCCACCTCCCACCCCATATCATCTCTCTGGATCATCCCCGTGCACAGCCCCAAGCATCCTGTATCTTGTATCGAGACATATGTGCCCCAATGTTCATTGCAGCATTGTTTATAACAGCCAGGACATGGAAACAACCTAGATGTCCATCAACAGCTGAATGGATAAGAAAGCTGTGGTACATATACACAGATACTATTAAATGAAATGAACATTTAAAGAGCTTTATTTGTATCTTAGAAAAAAAATATTTTCTTAATGGCAATACTTTTTCATCAATGTAATTTCCAATAGAAAATAAAATTGCCCAGATGAGTGAAAATATTGAGTCAAAAAATGGTAACTGTTTATGAAATCACCAAATGGAGGGAGTTCCAGTGACAACTAGGCAAGCCTCCCAAGGAGAGAAACTTGCCACAGAAACCTTAAATTACTAGAAGGAAATAGCAAGCTTTCATCAGAAATTCAATAATCAAGTCTCTATATAGTATCTGACCATTTGCCAGGCCTTGGATTTAATTTGGGAGGGGGTGGTTTGCAGGCAGCATATTTTTTATTTTATATTCAAATGGAAACTTTATAACTAGTGCCCAACAAAAGAACACAAGTAGAGGCTTTCAGCCATAAAAGTCACGCACCAAGCACCTGCCCAGCACAGCTGACTTCGGCTACTTCTGCTTGATTGTTCAGTCCCCCTGAGAGATGTTATGCTCCATCATGTTTCCCTGTCAATCATTTAGTGGCTTTTTACACAATGAATAAAGCAGCATATTGAATAATGTGTTTTTCATGGTACCAAATACAAATTACCAAAGTATACCTTTGACAGTGCCCGGAACCCCCACCCCAACTCTAGAAAAAGCACACTGTAACAGAGCAGGCAAAATTTCTATCGCTGACAATATAACTTGGGAGACCAAATAAGTACTTACGAGGGAAACTTAAATATTTGTAAACCATATAAAGTAAGAATTACCAATAAATAAATCTCTTTGCCTTAGGGTTTTTTATTCTTTTGTCACTCTCCCAACTAATAATCAGCTTTAACTGTGCCAGTTTAGGTAGACTCACAGGCAAAGAGACAGCTGCTGCTGCTGCTAAGTCGCTTCAGTCGTGCCCGACTCTGTGCGACCCCCATCGACAGCAGCCTACCAGGCTCCCCCGTCCCTGGGATTCTCTGGGCAAGAACACAGGAGTGGGTTGCTAGTAAGTACAAAACATCCACTCGCTACCAAAATGATGCTCAACTACATGCATTTTCATCTTATTTGACAGTTGATGTTATGTGCAAGAAAATGTTTCATAAGTATGTTTTGAGGAATATGATCACACTAACAATGTAACAGATCACTAAAGGCTTATGTTTTCCACACACACAGGGATTACATATAAACTACTTCTAAGGAAAGGTAGACTCTGCCATTAAAAATTCATCTCATGAAGTTAAAGAATTTCCGTAAGTGTAAACCTTCAAGTCTTCAAGATGCCATAATTCTCTAGATGTCCTTTCCAAAAGACATTTATACTATGCAGCTCATTTCTGCAAATGTGACTTTATTACCAAGTCCTCAGCAACTTACGTGATTTATCTTAGGAAACTGACTCATTTCCCTAAAGCTTTACAGCTATCTCTTGTTAGTGAAAAAATTCTAAAGCTTAAAAGCTCTCAAGGAAATGAACCAAAACATTCTGGAAAATACATTCTTTGCAGGGAAGATAACAATGGCTATAAGACCAGAAGGTATAAGAAAGTAACAGGGAAGAAGAAAGGCAAAAGGTAATAGGACTCAGATCTTGTCTAGTAAATTTAAAAAACAGGAACAGGCCTGTCTCCCATTTTAATGTGTGTAACCAGATTGTAAGACAGACATTTTTTTAAGTTTTCACAGGTCGTATATCAAGCATGTTGTCCTAATTCAGCACCATACTGTCAGTATTTTCTATAGCATCTTGTCTTTCTTTTAAAATTATGTTACAACAATATAGTCTGGGCTTTATATTCACCTAAGACTAATGTTTTAGGTAGGTGCCATTTGACTTTGATAATGTATAATAGAACCATTTACTGGCTGTGGCTGCCCAACCAAGTTATATTAGGTTTTGGCCACATGCAATTAAGTTTTAGGGAAAGTTTTCTGTTTGCATCCATACAATAAACAGCTCCCTTACAATAGAAGGATCTGCAGCAGCTTGCAGTATCCACATTAGATAAACCTGATTTTTAAAATATTTGTTGATAGGTGGGGAGGCACATGGTGCTAGAGTAGTCCTGTTCTATGAACTCAATAGTCAAAAAACATAATTCTCCCTATGACTCTCCTCCACGAATGTTTACTTATCTGCCCAAAGCATTAGTCACGATTCTTTCTGCCATCTCTGCTAGGATAATGTAGGAATAGAGAATCTTCAAAATCTTTTCCTAAATCTCTCAGTAGTAGAAAATGATATTTTCATTCCCAGCACCCAGTAAACCTGGCTTGAGCAGGCAGGAAAGTTTGAAGGGTCTTTGGAGCCTCTTCTCTTTCCCACAGCACACCTTATCTGAGTCATGAGGATTCTGTTGATACCATCTTCAACCTGCCCTATACACATTCTACTTCCATCAGTTTCTCCACTATCAGCCCATACTCTCTGACACCTTCACTGCTACAAGACTGTGACCTACAATTCATTCTCCACCAGCAGCTAAAGTGATCTGAGAAATCAAACTTGTTTCTTTGCTTCTTAAAATCCCTCACTGGTCTCCCTTATACTTGGAATAAAACCCAAACTCCTTATGCTGGCTTATAACATTCTCTGTGATCCAACTTCTGTCTGTCTGACCCCGTCATGTCTCATGTCCCCCTTATCTACTCTGCTCCAGCCACACCAGCCCTCTTTCTGTTACTGAAACCTGCCAAGCTCATTTCTGTTTACGAATTATGCTACAACTATTCCCTCTGCCTATAAATTTCCTATCTCTGACACTGGCATGGCCTTTTCCTTCTTGTCATTCAGCTTATAAGTGTCACTTTTCAGAGAGGCCTTTTTTTGACTCCCAGTATAAATCTACCCGACCATTCCTATCAGATTACTCTGATTTTCTATTCGCATTGTACTTACTCAATAATACTGATATTTTATTGCTCACTTGTTTGCTGTCTTTCTTCTCTAAAATATAAGCTCCACAAAAAGAGATCCACTCTGTCTTATTCACTGCTATATCCCAGGATGGAGAAGGATGCCTAGAACCAAGCAGGTGTACAATAAATACTTCATAATGAATGCTTACAAGGAGAGCTCAAAGAATATGAGCTTTCTAGTACAAAATGTTACATTTCCAAAATGACTATATTGCATTTGTATGGCAATAAACACTCCCACAGTCATTTGTTTAATCCTCCCAATAACCTTTTAGAAGTTCACCATGATTCTTCCCTTCCCTAACACAGACAGAAGATGCTAAGTGATTTAAACCGGGTCATACAGTCAGGCAGTACAACGCTGCGACTAAAACCTAAGTGCTGGACTCCTTGCTCATTGCTCTTCCTACTAAGCCTACGTTAACACATGAAAGCATATACTGAACTGGAGCCTTCTGCCATCATGTGCTCTGTGTATGTACTGCACTTAGAATATTATACTGAAGTTATTTGTTCACACTCCCTCTCCCACATGCTATATGTTCCTATAAAACAAAGCTGATGTTTTATTCATCTGTTTATTCCCAGTGCCTAGCACACTGCTTGGCACATGGTAAGCATTTAAATGCTTGTTGAATTTAAATCAGAGCCAAGTGCTCCTCTCTGTGCAAACCAGACAGGTTATTCTCTATCTCAATACTGAAGGTTTCACTCTGAATACATAAAAACCCTTTCTTTTGAAAGCCTTAAAGTTCACATCATGCATCACCTTCTGAGTTCCCTCACTGACAACTCATGTACCACAAGTTGCAGGGTTGAAGGTGAAAGTTGCTCAGCTGTGTCGACTCTTTGTGACCCCATGGACTGTAGCCTGCCAGGCTCCTCTGTCTATGGGATTCTTCCAGGCAAGAACACTAGAGTGGGTAGTCATTCACTTCTTGAGGGAACCTTCCCGACCCAGGGATTGAACCTGGGTCTCCTGCATTGCAGACAGATTCTTTATTGCCTGAGCCACCAGGGAAGCCCAAGATGAAGGGCTTAATGAGTCCAAATGAGTTCCTCCAAATCAGTACTCCAATTCACTTCCTATTTCTTAAGGTGAACAAAGAGCATACAGAAAATTTAAGATTTATTTAATCTGAAGTCAGAGGCTAGTGACATAAACTATATTTTTGCCCATGCTCTGAATGTTAGAAGAAAAAAAAAACAGTCATAATGATTTAATAAGAAGAACACTGAATGGGATATAAAGAATCGCAGGTTTCAATCCGAGGCAATGACTCTTAACCGCTGTGTGGATATTTACTTGCAGGTTTCCATCAGTTTCTCAGTTTCCTCATCTATAGTTTACAAATTTTCTATTATCTTTAGGGCCCTTTTGGTTCTATAGGCTTCCCAGGTGGTTCAATGATAAAGAATCCATCTGCTAATACAACCCTGGTGGCTCAGAGGTTAAAGTGTCTGCCTTCGATGCAGGAGATCCGGGTTCGATCCCTGGGTCAGGAAGATCCCCTGGAGAAGGAAATGGCAATCCACTCCAGTATTCTTGCCTGGAGAATCCCATGGACAGAGAAGACTAGTAGGTTACAGTCCACAGGGTCGCAAAGAGTCGGACACAACTGAGTGACTTCACGTCACCTTGATGCAGGAGATGCAGGAGACTAGAGTTCGATCTCTGGGTTCAGAAAATGCCCTGGAGAAGGAAATGGCAACCCACTCTAGTATTCTTGCCTGAAGAGTTCTATGGACAGAGGAGCCTGGCAGGCTACAGTCCATGCAGTCACAGAGTCAGTCAGGACTGAGCGCACATGCCCCCTCCCTGGCTCTACAGAATCTGTTATTCTGTAAGCAGTCCTGATTGTCATGTATTGTCCTCAGTATCTTATCCACATCCCCAGAGTCTCTGAACTCAGAACAGCTAGATGCTATAATGAGAGTTAAAAGTGCTATACTTAAATTTGACTGCAGTGGTAATAGTCAAATATATATAATTCAATGAAAAAAATGACTGACTGACTAGGTGGATGGGAGGGGTTCCTCACCTTCCACTGGACTTTCAAGATGCAAAACCTTTTGAATAACGAAATGTAAATTCCACTTGATTACTTCAAAATGCTGAGGAACCAAAAGAAACATTCCCTCTTAGCACTAAGCATTTACTATTAAACATTAACTCAAGAGGACTACAAAGTCTTATGAAGAGATTAAAATCCAGGGAGTGCTGGACTTATTTTAACTGAGCTAATCAATAAAATAGGCTATTATCTTAGTCTTTTATCTCCAATTAGCTCAAGGGGCCTAGCTATTTCACAAAACATTGATCACTGCTATGCCACCAGTAATGCCAAAAAGAACAGGCAGAAGAATACAACTGGTGGTGTATTGGAGCTGGTTATTCATAGTTTCTGAGATTTGGAAAGCTGGTTGTTAGACAGCTTGAAATTGGCCATGGTGGAAGTCTCTATATGATAGAAATCTATGAACACTGCAAATCAGAGGGTATTTTTTTAAAGAGGGAGCCAGGCAATATGCTAATACAAAGCAATTAGCTGAGCAACTAGCTGGGCTCACTCAAGCCTCGATGTTACATTTCCTAATTCTAGAATTAGGAAAGACTCTGGGCAAAACAGACAACACAAACCCACAGAAAATAGACAGATCTGATTGCTAGCCCTATATTTCCACTGATTGGCCATGATAGCTAGAGTGAGTCTATGAACCTCTGTTTTGTTGACTAAAATGCAGAAGTGAAACACAGATCCCTTTAGAATCTAAAAGTTAGGATTTTAAGGTTCTCTATCTAGGTCATACCTAACCCAACTCCTGAGGTCTTCTTACAGGAAATGCTCCATGAAACAAAACCTGGATAGCACCAAGACATTGCTCAATCTTCCCTCCACTGTGAGAGTACTACTTCAGTCTGATGCATTGGGCCAATCAACCATGCTCAAACTTGGCCAGAGTTTATAAATTCCCAGGACCTTTTAACTAATGAGCTGCATCAAAAAAAAAAAAAAAAAAAATTCTAGAAAGCCTCCTGCACTGATTTAAGGATTTCCTTTAGATTTAAGCTAAAGGCTTAGAAAGGATTCCTGGCCATTTTGTCAAGCATGTGCTACTTCTATATTCTGTTGCCACAGTGAAGTTAAATAAGGAGCCCTCTGGCAAGCGGGCAGGAATGAAAAGTGTCATGCTGCTAGAATAAGATGCAGAAGAAGCACATAATACCAGAGCTAATATCCTAATACAAGAGCTTCTGCCTTGAACCTAAGCCACCATCCCAAGTCCAACATACAATAAACCCCTTAAAGGCAAAGACAAAATCTGGCATGAGAACCATGAAAGATCTGCTATAGTGAATTCCCTGGCTTGGCAGAATTTGAGGTTACTTAACCTGAGGTTGGTATATAGGCAACAAATAACATTTAGTTAAACATTTCTCCCAGAGCAGCAAAGGACTCCTCAAAATAGCTGCTCCCTCTTGAGAAGCCAGCACAGATTTATTCCACAATGTAGGATGGTAGTGTTATCCTGCATGACTGGATCATGAAAAGATATAAATACTCTTGTTGCTCTTCCAAGTGTTCTCATTTCTGGATGCAAGGATTTGTAAATATCATCATCATTCTACTGTCTCACTCTTCAAAATAAAAATGTACATAACACATTTGGGGGGAAATATTTAATTGGTAAATAGCAACAGTACAGTTTGGACATAGTCCTAAAAGTGATAAGAAATATATCACCCAAAAGGACCAATTTGTCAGTATACATACTGACAGCCAAAAAAAATTTTTTTAACATTCAGTCACAGAGGACAGAACTTAAAAATAGAGAAAGTGGCTTAAATTTAGACTGGATTCTAGA
The DNA here is from genome assembly GCA_006408675.1 of Madoqua kirkii. Lineage (NCBI taxonomy): Eukaryota > Metazoa > Chordata > Mammalia > Artiodactyla > Bovidae > Madoqua > Madoqua kirkii. The sequence continues at coordinate 9,813 of SJYC01129516.1, read as the reverse complement.
AAATGATCATATATATCCAATCTAACTCATAGAAATAGATTTTTGAGAAATTATGGGAAAAGGCAGGGAATTATTCAATTAAGTCCATCTGCTGTGTTTAGGTCCAGATAAGTACCTAAGCCATTGAAAACAATTTCTAAAGTTTCCTAGGAATACAGGAGCAAAAAATCTTGGAAATCCAGTCCACAACTAAAAGTATTCTCTAAATCAACAATATTCTGAATCTGCATTCTAGAAAAACACCTCAAGTACAATACATCACTGAATTCAATTGTATGTCAAATTGAAATACAATCTATATGACACAAAATCCTCAGTTTTTCCTTTTAAAATGCTCTTTGATTCAACAAACTCATATTGAATTTGAACTTGGTACTGGAACTAGGGATCCAAACATGATTAAGGCATGGCCAGTCTGTGACCTCACAGAACAGAGCAGAAAGCACAGACCTACCAATGGTAAAGATACAGGACACTGAGAACTGTGATAACAACAGCCCATCCAGATAAATACAGACTCTGGAGCTTCAAGTGCCATACAAGGCAACAGCTCAGCTGGAGGCAGCAGCATCTTTTAATTAAGGACCAGGCTCTGTGGTGAATTCAAATAGTGTTCTTTTAAGTGGGTGCTACCATTTCTAAAGATAACTTTTTTTCTGGCTAGAAGAAGAAGGAAAAAAAACTACAAAGCAGTGGAAGGTTAAAAAAAGCAATCTGGGTTCGATAATAAGGCTTGTGGAAAGGAGGACAGCCCTTTACATTACACAGGGTGCCAAAGTCCAGGCTTCCAGAAGACCTTACATAAAAGGAGACACACCAAAGGATGCCCAGACTCACGATATGATGGTGCTGGGGTGGGACTTTAGGGACATTGCTGAAGCAGAAAGGGCCACCTGAGAAGGCCTTCAAGCTCTTGAGAAGGCATTTTTAATTCAAAACTCACGTGTTTGATCAGAATTACATTTGAAGATCATGTTTTTCACTTTAAGAATTCTTGCTTCGTTACATTCCCAGCATTTAAGCAAATACCTACTGTATTCATTTCCTAGGGTCATTATAACGAAGTACCACAAATTGGATATTCTCAACAGAAATGTATTGTCTCACAGTTCTGGAAGCCGGAAGTCCAAAATCAAGGTGCCAACAGACTTCTGAACACTGTGAGGGCAGGATCTGCTCCAGGCTCTCACCTTGGCTTGTAGATGACTGTCTTCATATTTATATGGTATCCCTCCTGAATAGGATGTCTTTATCCAAATGTCCCCTTTTCACAAGGACAACAGTCATATTAGATTAAGGTCAATCCTAATGACCTTAATTCTAACTTGATTACCTCTGAGAAGACCCTCTCTGTAAATAAAGTCATATTCTGAAGTACTACAGTTAGGACCTCAGCATATAAATTTTCAGGAGATATAATTCAACCCATAACATCTATATTATAAAAGACATGGTCCCTGCCCACAAAGAGTTTATAACCTAATTATGAAGTCAGGAATGAGTCACATGAGACAATTCAAGCAAAAACATTCAGAGGATGTAACTGAATTATAAGGTCTGTGTTTTGGGCAAAAGTCTCTAGGGTCGTGGTTCCCTACTCTATAACATACATGAGCATTGGCCCCTTCATAATTATTGCCACATTTCCGTAGCACTATTTACTTGGTGCTTTTTAACTTCTACTCTTTTTACCTAAGTAAGTGTATCATAGTCCATTAATGAAAAAGCAGTATTCTTGCTAAAAATAGCAAGGCAGACTTAAAAATAAGCACACCATTATTAAAATTTTTAAAACAGTCCATAAACTATATGACTTCCTCTTACCTTAGTTGTTAACAAGCAGTAAAGGCTGGTACACTGGAGAGAGCTCTTGGAATTGGGAAATCATAAGACAATTTTAATCAAATTTGTTACCATCTATCTCTTGGATAAGCAACTTAACCTATTGCATTTCCTCATCTAGTTTCCACCATCAGGTGGCATAGTTAAAATTAAGAGGTTGGTTGCCATAACAATTATAGGAAACGTGCCCAAAAGAACTCTCTAAATAGAAAAGCACTCTAAACATTATCATGGGTAAACTGGAAGGGAGACTGAGATCTTAGCCTTAATTCTGCCTTCTTTTTCACTCTAATTTGGAGCTCTCCCTAATCCTTTGAGGTTTACCATCACTACACTGACTGCCCACACCTTCCCTCGCTTCTCCACCTGTCAGTTCATGCTGGTCTCTATAGGAACACCAAGGCCGCACAGCAACAGGTGGCCTCGTTTTAGGCTCCCTGTGCTTTATGCCTTGAGAACAACGGAGGCAGACCTGCCTCAGCTTTTGGTCTGTTGTTGGCGCTGATCACTGCTCTGCACTTCACCTCTGCACCCAGCTGTACCTCACCAGTGTTGTCAAAAGCACCAAGATCATGGTCCCCTGATTCTTTCTTCTTTCTGCTTTTGAGTGAAATGCTTTGCTTTTCCACAAATAGTTCAGAGCCTGATGCCACATGCATATTTTCTTCAAAAGTGGCTCTCTCCAGGGGACTGGAGCAGAGCTGTCAATCAGCTTGGCTTAGAAGCAAGAGATCATAGGAAGGCATTTTTCCAAACAGTACCATTTTCCATCCCACTTTACCTGGTTCCAGTTAGCTCAATTTCACCTCTGACCCTCGGCATAAAACCACGCCTATAACATCTCTGTAACCCTCAGTCTTATCACAATTTGCAACTTGAAAATCAAATCTCAAAGTGTCTTCTCCCCTTCAAAGCTATGGTTTTTCCAGTAGTCATATATGGATGTGAGAGTTGGACCATAAAGAAAACTGAGTGCCAAAGAATTGATGCTTTTGGTATTGAAGAAGACTCTTGAGAGTCCCTTGGACTGCAAGGAGATCCAACCAGTCCATCCTAAAGGAAATCAGTCTTGAATATTCATTGGAAGGACTGATGCTGAAGCTGAAACTCCAATATTTTGGCCACCTGATGCAAAGAACTGACTCACTGGAAAAGACCATGATGCTCGGAAATGATTGAAGGCAGGAAGAGAAGGGGATGACAGAGAAGGGGATGGTCGGATTGCATCATCGACTCAATGGACATGAGTTTGAGCAAGCTCTGGGAGTTGGTGATAGATAGGGAAGCCTGGAGTGCTGCAGTCCATGAGGTCATAAAGAATCGGACATGACTGAGTGACTGAACTGAACTGAAGCCCATATTTTTCAGCATAAATTTTATAACTGGGTAGTCAATGAGCTATTACATTGAGCAAGCAAGACTCATTGGGTGTAACTTAGCGCCATTCTTATACCCTGCTGCTTGTCCTCATCTGCTCTGGGGGACTAGTTCTTTGCTCACCATTGGACAGAATGAGAACAGGCCCCTTTACTTTTCTGGTCATCCTGAAATAATAAAAGTTTTTTGGTCACATCAAGTCACAAAAATATTCACTTCTGCAAATAAAATGTCTAGTCCTGTGTCAGAAGCAAAATTTCTAGCTTCAGTTAATTACCTCTTCTCTCTTCACATAAGCCTGCTTCAGGCAGAAAACCTTCAAAGCATGGCTAGATTCCACCATGTGGATTGTTTCCCACCAGTTTCTGATTCTCAGGGTAACAGTAAGGTGGAAAGAAGAGAGGACAGGAGGGAAAGGAGGTCTGACTGAGCTGGTATGGCCACAACCTGGTGCTCATACTCAGCAAACTTGGAGGAGCTCTCTCTCAAGGGGACCTTCCTGGGTTCTGAAAAGATACTCTGTTTCTGAAGATGTGTGTGGAAGTCCCCTGGTCATGTCTGACTCTTTGTGACCCCATGGACTGTATAGTCAATAGAATTCTGCAGGCCAGAATACTGGAGTGGGTAGCCATTCCCTTCTCCGGGGTATCTTCCCAATCCAGGGATCAAATCCAGGTCTCCCACATTGCAGGCGAATTCTTTACCATCTGAGCCACCAGGGAAACCTGAAGATTCTCACCTGCAATTTCATTGATGTGGTCACTAACAGTCCTCTTACCCCCAATGCTGGGACTCCATGAACACACTTGACCTCTTCTTGCCAAGGTCTTTGGTCCCATTTTTTTGGGTAGCCCCTGGGAGACAGCAGCTTTCGATCAGTTCTTTGAGCAGGTGTGACAATGACCCCACTCCAGCCCTGTTGTGGGCAGACTCCACTCCTGATTCATAAGAAACATCCATTCTTGTGCCAACAACTCAGGCCATGCAGGCCATTGCCAGCAAGCCCTCCTCACTCAGAGGTCCAGCACAGGTTTTTACCTGTAGAGGCCTCAGGAGAGGGCCAGACAGCAGTCCACCGTGTCTCTCACACTGCAGAGGACACTTGTGAGCCTCTTAGAGCAGTTCCTCTGACATCCCTCTCAACTGATTTCTGGTGGAAGGAAGCACATTACCTGTCAGAGAGAAGGAACAGGCTCCCCAGTGCATAGACAATGCTCCTAGAAAAATCCCTTCATCAGATTAACAACTCTGAACATCTGGGTGGCCAGGTAAGGGCCACAAGAATGATTCTGGATCACCTCATTCCCAAGTGCTGTTTGGGTGGTCGAGCATTTCACTTTGGAATGTGGATGTGGCCATCATCTTTCACCTGGGGGCCTCTGCTGAGACTGATACAAAACTAGTCCTATATTAAGTTCCCTGAACACTAATGAGGCTATTCTTCAACTGAAGTACAATTGCAATCATCACATTTCCTACATACACTGTTCAGTTTTACTTTTTTAATTCAACCAATACTTTATCCAAAAGTAATGAGAGGTACTTGGCAGTATAGCCAGCAAATGGAAACAGAAAAAATGTGCTCTTTGCCTCGCTCAAATATGCAGTTTCATCATTATCAACATCATTACATTCGATACTTCTTATACTCTTATTAAACCAAGTCCTAGGTATACCACCTTATACATATGCAGAAAAATTCTACTGGGGATTTTATTATTTCCTATGAGATTGCTACTGTTATCAGAGAGGGTATGTAACCTGTCCATTACACAGGAAGCAAGTGGTAAAGCAGAGATTTAAACACAGAACTATCCAACTTCGTAGCCTAAACACTTGATCTCTAGCGTCTATTATGTAAGTTGTGAGGTTTATGACAAAAGATAATAGAGCATAAGCACAAAGTCAGAAATTTTTCAACTCCTCGTTATTCTAATTGAAAACAGTTTGAAAAAGTTAAGTAAATGATTGGTATATTATTTTGGCTATAAAATGAAAATACTAATAACTGCCTCAACTAGACATCTGCTGCACTGCCCAGCATCCATCTCTCGCCCCATTCTCAGCAGTACAGCTTTTGCAGCACGATCCCACCCCTACCTCCAGGTGGAACCTGAGTGGTTTAGAGGACAATTTCCATATGCCAGTCTCCTGGCCACCGTCATTTGTCCAGGGAAGGGCTAGATTTGTTTGGCTCTTCTTAATCATGGACAAATCCCAACTGATACACTTACTCCATAGGGTCATTTTAAGAATTAAATGAGGTAAGTTGTGTAAAGCACTTAGCTTGATGCTTGGCAAAAATAAACTTATATTTATTAAATGTTTGGTAGTACTATGGAACATGGATTGGACTAGAGAATGTCAGACTGAGAAGATTACTTATGCAGCTAATAATAAAGGCCTAAACAAAATGAGACTCAAGAGGTGACAGTATAGGACCTCCCTGGTGGTCCAGTGGTTAAGACTCTGTGCTTCCAATGCAAAGGGATGCAGGTTTGATCCCTGCTTGGAGAACTAAGATTCCACAATGCCCTGTGATGTGGTTTAAAAAAAAACTGAGGTGACAGTGCCAAGAATCATTACTAAATTAAAACTAAAATATATACATAGCGTTTCTACTAACAAAAATAGGAAAATGAAGAACTTATGTGGCATGTCAGTCAAATGGTTTTGAACAAGCTGAGTGTGAGAAATGAGCAGGACATTCAGAGAGAAGTAATCTTGGACGTTTTAAAAAGAGGTTGGGATTTAACTAGTGGTGTGCTGGCAAACTAGCTCTGGGTAAGTGGAAGGAAGCTCTAATTTCAAATATTTGCCCCTTCCTGTGATATAACTGCTCTCATCACAGCTGCCTTCATGCTAACTACAGGAGGAACTGGGAAGAGATGTGCAGTACTGGCTCTCGTGAGCCAGGAAGAAGAGTTCCAGGCACCCTTGTTAGAAATGAAGCTTTCTGCTTCGACTGGGAGTAAATGACACCATTCAAGGACAGATATATTAAAAAGAAGAGACTTCATAATAAAGCCTAAAGAATATTTAGAGGATAAGAGGGGAAAGGGAGTTTCAGTAAAGAGGAAAAGAAGAATTGCCAGAAAACTGGGGAAGCTGGGACAGCTTAACAGCCAATGAAGAAGCAGCTTCGAAAACTGGGGGCAGTAGACAGCCTGTAAGGCAGCAGGTGAGGACTGACAAGCAGCTCAGTGACTTTTAAGAGTTATCACTGACTTGCAAGTGCACAATTTTGGCAAACAACAGGGAGAGAGAGACTATTGTAAGCTCTTAAAAATAAGAATTCTCCACGTATGTCATTATTTCTCCCTATCCCTTTCTTCATAGAGACATTAAAGAAATTTTGTTGAAATATTTCAGCTCATGGAAACTTCGGGTGTTGGTCACATCTGCCTTTAGAAAACCATTCCAACAGCAACTATCTGAGATATACATCAAACCTGTATGTGGTAGATGAAAGGTGAAACTTCTGATATGAAAAATGTGTCATGGACTAAATTAAACATAGACAGCATATTAAAAAACAGAGACATTACTTTGCCAACAAAGGTCCATCTAGTCAAAGCTATGGTTTTTCCAGTAGTCATGTATGGATGTGAGAGATGGACTATAAAGAAAGCTGATCTCCAAAGAATTGATGCTTTTGAACTGTGGTATTGGAGAAGACTCCTGCAAGTCCCTTGGACTGCAAAGAGATCTGACCAATCCATCCTAAAGGAAATCAGTCCTTAATATTCATTGTAAGAATTGATGCTGAAGCTGAAACTCCAATACTTTGGCCACCTGATGCAAAGAACTGACTCATTTGAAAAGACCCTGATGCTGGGAAAGATTGAAGGTAGGAGGGATGACAGAGGATGAGATGGTTGGGTTGCATCACCGACTCAATGGACAGGAGTTTGAGGAAACTACAGGAGTTGGTGATAGACAGGGAAGCCTAGCATGCTGCAGTTCATGGGGTTGCAAAGAGTCAGACATGACCAAGTGACTGAACTGAACGGAACTGAAACACAAGCAAACTTCTTCTCTGACACTCAAGAGAAAATGGGAGTTTGTTCCTATATTGGAAGTAACGCTAGCAGCACTCAATACTTTTGTAAGTCTCATTGCCTTCCAAGGGGTTTTTTCAAGATTAATCTTGACTACACTCAAAAAATCACCTGCAGAATTTGACTTTATAACCTAACTACCTTTAAAATGTAACTCCACTATAGAGGAGATTCTTACAGACACTATTTTTTCTCACTATACCCATGAGTAACCATGAGTGTTGAGTGCTGAGTGCTAGGTCCCTTCAGTCGTGTCCAACTCTTTGCATCCCTATGGACTGTAGCCTGTGGGGCTTCTCTGACCATGGGATTCTCCAAGCAAGGATACTGAAGTGGGTTGCCATGCCTTCCTCCATGAACCTTCCCAACCCAGGGATCGAACCCATGTCTCTTATGTCTCCTGCACTGGCAGGCGGATTCTTTACAACTAGTGCCACCTGGGAAGCCATATATATAACATAAACATATATAACCTTTATACATAAACTTGTTAATATGCTATATGACATATAAACATATGAACAACAGTAACCATGAGTATGTTACTTAATCCATCTGAGCCCTTAGCTTCTCATTTATGAAACGAGACCAGTGAAGTAAATAATCACTTATTTCCTTTGTAAATCTAAAATCTCTGTAACTGTACATAATACTGTATATTGTCACCCTGCTTATTTAACTTATATGCAGAGTACGTCATGAGAAATGCCAGGCTAGATGAAGCATAAGCTGGCATTAAGACTGCAAGAAGAAATATCAATAAACTCAGATATGCAGATGACACCATCATTATGGCAGAAAGAGAAGAAGAACTAAAGAGCCTCTTGATGAAAGTGAAAGAGGACAGAGGAAAAGTTGGCTTAAAGCTCAACATTCAGAAAACTAAGATCATGGCATCTGGTTCCATCATTTCATGGCAAATAAATGGGAAGCAGTGGAAACAGTGGCAGACTTTATTTTGGGGGGCTCCAAAATCACTGCAGATGATGACTGCAGCCATGAAATTAAAAGATGTTTGCCCCTTGGAAGACAAGTTATGACCAACCTGAACAGCATATTAAAAAGCAGAGACATTACTTTGTCAACAAAGGTCTGTCTAGTCAAAGCTATGGTTTTTCCAGTAGTCATGTATGGTTATGAGAGTTGGACTATAAAGAAAGCCGACCACCGAAGAATTGATGCTTTTGAACTATGGTCCTGGAGAAGACTCTTGAGAGTTCCTTGGACTATAAGGAGATCAAACCAGTCCATCCTAAAGGAAATCAGTCCTGAATATTCATTGGAAGGAATGATGTTGAAGCTAAAACTCCAATATTTTGCCACCTGATGCAAAGATCTGACTCATTTGAAAAGACCCTGATGCTGGGAAAGATTGAAGGCAGGAGGAGAAACGGAAGACAGAGTATGAGATGCTTGGATGGCATCAAACAACTTGATGGACATGAGTTTGAGTAAGCTCCAGGAGTTGATGATGGACAGGGAAGCCTAGCGTGCTACAGTCCATTAGGTTGCAAAGAGTTGGACACAACTGAGCGACTGAACTGAACTGAACTAATGACTGTAACTTTCAAATAAATTTTAATAGGTGAATAATATATTTTAATGATTCCCAATGAAAAACAAAACAAAACAGTACTTCACTACCACTTCAGGCTTTCCTGGTGGTTCAGCAGTAAAAAAAATCTGCCTGCCATGTAGGAGATACAGGAGATACAGGTTCAATCCCTCAGTCAGGAATATGACCTGGAGGAAAAAATGGCAACCTGCTCCAGTATTCTTCCCTGGGAAATCCCATGAATAGAGGAGTTTGGGGAGCTACAGTCAATGGAGTCACAAAGAAACACAACTGAGCATGACAAGTGAGTGTCAACTTCACATCAGTACTAGCATTCACTTTTCTTAAGTAAGTAACAAGGTTTCCTTACATTTGAATTAAACTTATGTAGGATGAGGAATTCCAGGGTTCTATACATAAGGATGATAATATGGCTGCTTATCTTAGTGATATTGCCATAGTTACAAAGACTAACAAGTAATAATAACAATTTCTAGAAGAAATTTTGTTATTTTCATAGCACTCCATTCAGGCAAATGAATTATGTGATGCAATAGAAAATTCTAAGTCAGCTGACTTATGCTGACTGTAACCCTGCTCAAATCAGCATTTGCAGTAGGTCATGTGCATAGCAAAATTCACCTTGTTTATCCCCTTGAAATGGCTCAGGAATGACAGATTTTGGCAATTAAAGTGAACAAAGAAAAAAATGGCTGTTACACAGCCCCAAAGGAAGAATTTAACCTCCTTCAGATGTTCACTGAATTCTTAAGGCTTTCCCTTTTCACATGAAATGTTTCGTCACATCAAAAATATGCCACAGGACTTACACTTACAGAAAAACCTATCTATTTGGATGCTTTAAAAAGATACATATTAAATACTTAGAATCCTATTAATTAATGTAAATTTTCAGTTGGAAATTTCAAGATTTTTTTAGGTTAGTCTTTCAGTAACATATCTGCTTCTAATTACAGC
>SJYC01129515.1:0-37561 GCA_006408675.1 Madoqua kirkii | reverse complement strand
AAAGCCGACCACCGAAGAATTGATGCTTTTGAACTATGGTCCTGGAGAAGACTCTTGAGAGTTCCTTGGACTATAAGGAGATCAAACCAGTCCATCCTAAAGGAAATCAGTCCTGAATATTCATTGGAAGGAATGATGTTGAAGCTAAAACTCCAATATTTTGCCACCTGATGCAAAGATCTGACTCATTTGAAAAGACCCTGATGCTGGGAAAGATTGAAGGCAGGAGGAGAAACGGAAGACAGAGTATGAGATGCTTGGATGGCATCAAACAACTTGATGGACATGAGTTTGAGTAAGCTCCAGGAGTTGATGATGGACAGGGAAGCCTAGCGTGCTACAGTCCATTAGGTTGCAAAGAGTTGGACACAACTGAGCGACTGAACTGAACTGAACTAATGACTGTAACTTTCAAAATAAATTTTAATAGGTGAATAATATATTTTAATGATTCCCAATGAAAAACAAAACAAAACAGTACTTCACTACCACTTCAGGCTTTCCTGGTGGTTCAGCAGTAAAAAAAATCTGCCTGCCATGTAGGAGATACAGGAGATACAGGTTCAATCCCTCAGTCAGGAATATGACCTGGAGGAAAAAATGGCAACCTGCTCCAGTATTCTTCCCTGGGAAATCCCATGAATAGAGGAGTTTGGGGAGCTACAGTCAATGGAGTCACAAAGAAACACAACTGAGCATGACAAGTGAGTGTCAACTTCACATCAGTACTAGCATTCACTTTTCTTAAGTAAGTAACAAGGTTTCCTTACATTTGAATTAAACTTATGTAGGATGAGGAATTCCAGGGTTCTATACATAAGGATGATAATATGGCTGCTTATCTTAGTGATATTGCCATAGTTACAAAGACTAACAAGTAATAATAACAATTTCTAGAAGAAATTTTGTTATTTTCATAGCACTCCATTCAGGCAAATGAATTATGTGATGCAATAGAAAATTCTAAGTCAGCTGACTTATGCTGACTGTAACCCTGCTCAAATCAGCATTTGCAGTAGGTCATGTGCATAGCAAAATTCACCTTGTTTATCCCCTTGAAATGGCTCAGGAATGACAGATTTTGGCAATTAAAGTGAACAAAGAAAAAAATGGCTGTTACACAGCCCCAAAGGAAGAATTTAACCTCCTTCAGATGTTCACTGAATTCTTAAGGCTTTCCCTTTTCACATGAAATGTTTCGTCACATCAAAAATATGCCACAGGACTTACACTTACAGAAAAACCTATCTATTTGGATGCTTTAAAAAGATACATATTAAATACTTAGAATCCTATTAATTAATGTAAATTTTCAGTTGGAAATTTCAAGATTTTTTTAGGTTAGTCTTTCAGTAACATATCTGCTTCTAATTACAGCTTAATGATGTAACTATAGTCTAAAAAATTGTTCTTCTTTTTGTAGAATAAGATGATCATTCCTTGATCTATCAATAATCACATAATAGCATTTTTTCATACCAGAAGTGTAATAGTTATATAATGAATATACAGGTTTATATTTCTGAATATCAAAAACAGTACAGACATTCTTCATGTCAAACTCACAGTTTTCAGAAAAACATCCAAGATTGCTTAAAGTGGAAGATGCATGTTTTGAAAACATGGCCAAAAAAGTGAGTGCTCGAAGCAGTAGAGTTCAGGGAGTAAATTTATTTGTATTTAAAAATACAGCACTTTCCATATTAAAGATGGAATCCATGGGTAAGGAAACAGCAATCTAAAGGCCAATATATTGTATAATAATTGGGAAAAAACTAGAATGACAGCACTATATTATCTTAAATATAAATATTTAAAAATTTTTTTCAGATGCCTGCTACAAAGTAAACTCCTAACATTGTTGAGCAAACAAATGAATGGATGAATACCAAAAATAATCTTTTGAATAAAATCATAAAACTACACAGATGGCCACTGGCACATGAAAAGATGGTAAACATTGCTAATTATCAGAGAAATGTATACCAAAACCACAAAGAGGTATCACTTCACATCTGTCAGAACTATCATCAAAAAAACAAAAATGCTGGTGAGGATGTAGAGAAAAAGGAACCTTCCTAAACTACTGGTAGGAATGTAAATTGGTCCAGCCACGGGAAAACACTATGGTGGGTCCTCAAAAAACTAAAAATAGAACTACCCTATGATCCAGCAGTTCCACTCCTGAGTATATAAACACTAATTTTAAAAGATATATGCACCTCAATGTTCATAGCAGCATGTTCTACAATAGTCACGAACAAATACTCTTAAGTATACTCTTAAGTGTATTTGATAGCTACTCTGGAAACTAAAAACCTAATGCATAAATTATTCCACTTGATTGAATTTCAGATTAAACTGCAGTTTTTCTATTGCCTTGGAAATCATGCTGGTTTAGAACCTACATAATACTGAAATTAATATACTGCATTATTTAACAGTCATGTTTTAGTGCTTTGTATAATCCCCAGCACTCAAGCTCAAAAGAATGGATTTTGTTTTCTGTAAGTAGAAGCAACCCAGTATGTCACTGTAATCTGAAAATCCCTTCTTCTGGACTCAGTGGCTAAATTCGTGCTGCTGCTTTAAACTACCAAGAAAATGGTTTCACTGTTGTTAACAATAGCCAACATAAGGATGAAAGTTTATAATCAGTAAGCTCTTACAAAGAGCCCAGGCACTTTGCTAAGAATATTATATGCATTATCTCATTTAATTCTCATAAACTGGTATTTTTCTTCATCCTCTTTTTTTTTTTTTAAGATGAGGAACCTGAGATTTAAAAACATTACACAATTCTCCCAAGCTAGTAAGTAGACTTGAATTTACTAGTCTGACTGCAGAGCCTGTGCTCTTAACCATTGATAACCTCAGAATTTCTCAAAGTGCGCTGCATGTGACAATCTTGTGTGGGCAGCCCACAGACAAAAGTTATTTATTAACAGTTAATGCATGTTTGAAATAAAAACAGCTAACACAACAAATCTCTCCCATACCCTATGGCTTAGAACAACAAGGTCAGGGTAGATAACCAGTTCATTTTCTTTAATCAGATGGTTTAAGGATAAAGGATAAATAGTACAAATGGTAATCCAACACTGTGAAAATCAAGAAAGTAATAATTAACTAAAGGTTGAAAAACACTGGACTATATTTTTCAACACACAAGGAGAAAAATGAAGACTGGTTCACAGGACACTTAAGCCCCAGTCTTAACTGCGTCGAACTACCAGCATGATTTCACCATTCTGGACCTTAGGTTTCTTATCTATAAAACATGAGCTTAAACTTTGGGATCTTAGAGCTCAAAAATACATGATCCTAATGCGTTAGATCATTATTGCATTTTTATTGCAAGAAAAGACTCTTGAGAGTCTCTTGGACTGCAAGGAGATCAAATCAGTCAATCCAAATCAACCCTGAATATTCATCTGTAGGACTGATGCTGAAGCTGAAGCTCCAGTACTTTGGCCACTGATGCAAAAAGTCAACTCACTGGCAAAGATCCCCACTGGGAAAGATTGAGGACAAGAGAAGGGGGTGACAGAGGATGAGACACTTGGATGGCATCACTGACTCAACAGACATGAGTTTAAGCAAACTCCAGGATATAGTGAAGGACAGGAAAGCCTGGCATGCTGCAGTTCATGGGCTCACAGAGAGTCGGACACAATTTAGTAACTGAACAACAGTCTTTAGAGATACAATCAACATAGATGCTAAGAGGTATACTCAAAGGACAGTCCAGACAATGTTGATAAATTATCTTTTTGTTACTGATCCATGACAAGAGAATAAGCTGATCCAGAATGTGAAATACCTACATCAATGAGCCCATTATTTAGTTTAGATGATTTTTTACAACAAGATCTCCTCAATAAAGAAAGCTTCCACACTGATTTACATTCTATAGAAAGTTTCTTACTGAGTCACAGATCAGTAACAAACAGTTCAGTCCATGTACCTGAAGTGGCCTGCTCATGAGAAATGGCAAATAAAGCTTCTTGAGTGTTTTTCTTTTTGAAGAATCCAAAACACAAGCATAAGATAAAATGTTAAGGGGAATTTAATAGTGAGCTTGAAACAAATTTAATATTTTCTGCCTCTCTTTAAAAAGCATCCATTTGATTTTTCATGGAAAGCTGTTTGTGCTTATTGCCCAAGAGTTCTTACACAACAAAAGCATTTGGCTCTTTTTATTTGGAGAGTTTAGGAGGAGGCAATGAGTAGCACTATTAAATTTGTGAGGGGTCAGTTCTAATTTTGGAGACAAACAAATTACAAATCTAGTGATTTCTGGAAGCTATCTACAAGGTATTCATGGCTATAATTTGGAGATTCGGGGCTATAGGAACATGTGATCATTTCTGGAAATCTTGGGTGTACATGAGACTTTCTGGAGGGAGAAAATATAATTAGCTTCTGTTTTAAGAACAATGTTCACAGTCAAAGTTTCCCCAGATAGTGATTTGACATTTTCAACTTTTTTTCTTTGTTTCCCAATAGAATCTCTACATTGCCCAAACTGTCTAAAGATTCTTATTTCTGATCCAGAAGGACATGTTTCCCCTCCAGATTAGTAGTGCTAAAAGTCATTCAGAGCAAACTGAACTACAAAACATTAGCAATTAGCTAAACAAAAACAAATCACACTTCCAGGTAGGAAGAAAATATAAGCCAAGAGAAACAACAATCAAAATGCACACTGTGCCAATAAGCCACACCTCACCAGCCCTATATTCCACCCAAATCCTTCCCCTTTGGGACTTATTTCTATAGAGACCATCTCTCAGTTCCACAAATAAAACTAGATGTTGCTAGGAAACAATCCGGCTTCTCAGGACACAGCTGAAAAGGAGTGGCTGCTTCCTACTAAGAGGTATAGAAACCTGAAGCTATTCCTGCTGATGTGCGTTTATGAAACTTATTTCACACAGCCCAAGAGAGAACATATTTTGCATATTCCTTCAGTCACGACAGCCTTAAATTCAGGACGTCACTAAGACAGACGCCAACATTCTTTTACCATCCTAGCCCTGCATTCATTCTTTACTTTCAGGTCTTCTCTAAATTCATCATCTACCCTATCTCCCTTTAGCAGGGGCCAAGAAAACCGTTTTGCATATTTTCAAATTATTAAATACTCATTTGAAAGATTTTTCCCATCATAGCATTGATTTTATTAAACTTTTGAAAATTTCCACATGAGTTGGAGCTACTACTTTGAAAATTTCATGTCAAATTTTTGTTACTTCTTTTGAAAACAACCAAGTGGTTTTTAGCTATATTAAGCAGCCCAAACCATCTCTGAAGCAGTAACTACAGAGGTAGCTCACTCAACTCTTCATCTTGCCTTTGACAGCAGTTATGTTCCTCTTTTTTTCCTTTCTCATCTTAATAGCCATCCCAGTGGCTCAGTTAGGAATGACTGCTGGTACAAGAAAGGCTCACTACTGATGACTTAAACACGGGTGAAGATTTCTTCCTTTGGAGTGCCAGTCCAAGCTCTTTCTTTCTTTCTGTAATCCTTGGCTCTTAATCTTCCTGACTGATAACTTATGGTGGTTACATGTATATAACAAGTCAAGATGTCACATCCTTTCACCAGAGTCCCAAGCACAAGAGAAAGTGGGGGTTAAAGACTCTCTTCATGAGGCTCTGGCTTTTCCTTGGAAAAGAAAGTTGCCCCAAAGTCTTCCCTTTAACATCACTGGCCAGAACTGGGTCACATATGCACTCTTAGACTACTCACTACTTGGACTACCACATCAGTTTAGACACTTCTTAAGTCTAGAGAGGGCCTACTTGCCCTGAAATCAAGGGCTTGCTGCCTACCTCCTAAACCCATAATGAAGCAGGGATCAGGAAATGGCTGTCAGTTAAAGACCATAGAGCTGCCATCCCTCCCTTACCGCATGGGATGGCCAAGTTGTCACAGAATTTAGGCTGTCTCCAGTCTAGAGGTCAAAATAATCCATCCAGAATGAGATGGACTAGCCCCAGGAGAGAAAGGGCTACCTCTCCTTAAATTAAGGCCTCTTACTCTCACTTTGAGGTCCCAGATAAGTCAATCTTTCTTTCAAACACAACTGTGTTTCTGCAGCTATATAAATGGCCCACGCTTAATATTTCAGATGTTAGTACCTGGGCCTTTTAAAGTCATTTATTGAGGAAGACCTGTTAAAAACCAAGTGTGTCTGAAAATACCACATATCTCATTCTACCTACATGATACTTCTATTCCTGAACACTTGTCTCTGTGTTCATCCATCATTTTAAGAGGTCTGAGGGCACTAAGTCCTCACCCTTCTTCCACGCTAGGGATCTAAAACTATTTCAAAATATACTAAGGAGACAAACATATGGCACTCAAACTACCATTTATTATTTATTCAGAGTTCTCTGGAAATGGCTAGATGGGAAAATTAAGTGGAACCTCTTATCACCCATCCTAAATCAAAAGTAGGGGAGAAACTTCTGCTCCAGGCCATATTGTAGTAATTAGTTCCAGATTTGTCTTCCTAATGAAACGACTGTAAACTAATAAGCAGTTATTTTATGATACTGCACAACAGACTAAAATCCCAGAGAGAAGGGAAACTTACAAGGTGACTCCATGACCATCCTGATCTTATCCGAGGAACAATTTCCTGAGTGCAGCACAGGGAGTCACAGTTCACGACAGTTCTAATGAGCTAAGGAGGCAGTAGTCAGAGTTCGGGTCAACTGAAGTGGCTAAAATCTGCAGGCAAGGCACTGGAAAGAGTGATGAGGAATACAGGCCAAAGGTCCATGTGGGGATCCCATACAAACCTTTGGCCATGGTCTGGGCTGCATATGTGCAGGGTGAGACTACCAAGGCTTTCCAGAGAGTAGCTGCTCCAGAGCTGAGAGTGCAATGGAATTAAAGTAGTCAAGCAGTTCTGGAGAACACTGGAATTACAGCCCAGCCAGAGAGAACGGTTAACATGCCAGGCATCTGGCTAAGACATCAGAAATAGCATTACTTAGGAATAAGCACAAAGTCCTAGAGTGCAGCCCACAATAGACCTACTCTAACAAAGCCCCAAATCAAGTCCTAACAAAATCCATAAAGGAGACTAAACCTGAAGACTGAATCCCATTAAGTTAGAAGAGCTAGATAACTATATTAGGCTTTCCACAGATACATTCTAACCAAGTGTTAAATCATAGCTAGTAAGTTCAGGGAGATAAATCATCCAATCAGAATACAAATAAACATTAAAATTAAAAGTATGCCACAGAACTCAGAATTTCTACAATACAGAATTCTCAAAGTCCACTCTAAAGTGAAAAAATGCAAAGAAACAGGAAAGTGGGACTCACAGTCAACAGAAAAACAGACAATAAAAACAGACTCTTAGACAAGCCGCCCTCTAAGATTGGATAGAGCAGAGAATTTAAAGCAGATGTATTCAAATCAATTCAAATAACTTAAAAAAGATATGGCCTGATAGAGTTAAAATATATCAGACTCTTATAAGAGAAATTAAAACTATAAAAAGGGAAATGCATAGTCTATCAATGAAAAGTCAAATAACGAAATTTTTAAATCCACTGAACAGGTCTAACAGGAGAATGAAGAAAAACAAAAAGAAAAGTTGGCAAACTAGGTTGAATCCAAATACTAAAGAGATTAAAGAAAAATTAACCAGAGCCTCAGAACCTTAAAGAACAACATGTAATATATGCATAACTGAAGTCTCAGAAAAATAAGTTCTCAAAAAAAAGAAAAAATATGCAAAGAATTCATGACCAAACTTTTCACAGTTTTTATTAAAAACATCTACTTAAAAAGCTTAAAGAATCCCAACCAATATAAATAAAAAGAAAATCACACCTAGGTACATTATAGACAAACAGCTGAAAACCAGGATAAAGAAAAAAGTGTTGAATGTAGCCAAAGGGAAAAGAGACACATTACATACAGGGAAGCAAAAATATCATGATGAAACGTGAGAAAGACACAGAGAAAACTTGAAATTAACTAAAGAAGAATAGCATTTTTTAAGAGATATATTTGCCAAAATATTTTCCTAGCTATATCCTTGGGCTAATTCTCAATTTAGACCTCTGATCTATACTCTATAAAGTGAAACAAATAAAAAAACACCAAGATTTTGTGACTTTGGTCACTTGGGAATAAGATAAACTTGGCCTTCCTTTCCTTAGTTCCTTCTCAGTTAAATATAGATAAGGAAATAAAACAAGAGGGATGCAGAAACAAAGACAGTCGGGGAAAAACTATAAAGTAATAGGAATCATTGCCTTAAGTGATTCTAGCATCTTACAGATTAAAGTGTTATTGTTGTTTACACTGTTTTAGAGTCCCTTGGACTGCAAAGAGATCCAACCAGTCCATTCTGAAGGAGATCAGCCCTGGGATTTCTTTGGAAGGAATGATGCTAAAGCTGAAACTCCAGTACTTTGGCCACCTCATGGAAGAGTTGACTCATTGGAAAAGACTCTGATGCTAGGAGGGATTGGGGGCAGGAGGAGAAGGGGACAACAGAGGAAGAGATGGCTGGATGGCATCACGGACTCGATGGACGTGAGTCTGAGTGAACTCTGGGAGATGGTGATAAACAGGGAGGCCTGGTGTGCTGCAGTTTATGGGGTCACGAAGAGTCAGACACGACTGAGCGACTGAACTGAACTGAACTGAAAGTGATTCTAGCATCTTAAAGATTAAATTGTTATGGTTGTTTAGTCACTAAATACTATCCATTTCTTTTGCAATTGCATGGACTGTAGCGATCAGGCTCTTCTGTCCATGGGATTTCCTAGGCAAGAATACTGGAGTGGGATGCCTCTCCTTCTCCAGAAGATCATCCTGACGCAGGGATCAAACCCACTTCCCCTGTTTTGGCAAGCAGACTCTTTACCACTAAGCCACCACTGAGTGAGTGAAGTTGCTCAGTCTGACTCTTTGCAACCCCATGGACTGTAGCCCACCAGCCTTTTCCATCCATGGGATTCTCCAGGCAAGAGTACTGGAGTGGGTTGCCATTTCCTTCTCCAGGGGATCTTCCCAAACCAGGGATCGAACCCAGGTCTCCCACATTGTAGGCAGACGCTTTAACCTCTGAGCCACCAGGGAAGCCCACAAATTAAGATATTCTCACACAAAAAAAGTAATCACCCTATGCAAGAAAATAAAAGTGTATCCCAAAAAATGTCACATAAAAAATCATCTAAGAAAACACAATATGCTATTTGTAGCTTCATATTAAGCATTACAAAATCTTAAGTGAGATAAAAAAGGAAAAAGTATGAGAAAAGTGAAAAGAAAAATGTTTCATAAAATCTAAAAGGGCAAAATTACATCAAAACCACAACAGTTACTTCTAAAGTCACATCAAAACTGCACTATTCTTTTGTGAACAGAATAGATATTAGATATAAACATGTAATTTTTAAATCATGTTTCTCCCTTACTATAAACATATATTTAAACACACTAGGGGAAAATGCTGAACTCTGAAGACTTTTCCTCCCCTTTTTCTTTTTGTCATAAGAGGAAATAGAAAAATTAAAATTCATTGAATTTTTGTTTCTATTTCTTGCTATCTAGCATGATTTAGCAATAAAATTTACATAAGTAAATACAAGTCAATTTTATTTTAGTCAATATAAAATTGTCCAGAGAAACAAAGTGCAATGGGTTTAACATTTTAATGAAATTTCAGCAAGGATATTACTTTGCCTCAACTAGCGTTTCTCAACAGTGTGCTGACATGTGAGGATAGATAATTCTTTGTTGTGAGGGGGTGTCCTCTGCATTGTAGGATGTTTCGCAGCATCACTGATCTCCCATTTCCCCGATCCAGTTTTGCCAAACAAAAACATCGGCAAACACTGCCAAATGTCCCGTAGAGGAAGTAGGCAAATTGCCCCTGGTAGAGAAGCAGTGCATAAACTAGTTTTTCCCACCCTACTCCCACTCTATTCACACACACACACACACACACACACACACATACACACACACAGTGCTTGGCTTATAATCTACATTGAAAGGAACAATGTCTTCTGATAAGACATCTGTTGTTAATTTTTTTTTTTTTAAGAACTCCCTTCATTCAGTGATAAAGCTCTCCAATTTCGGGGAATGTTAAGATTTTCTTACTAGATTTGATTTAGATTTCTTTATGACTGGTTAGTAGGTTTTACTTTTGCTTTTAACTCAAGTAACTCAAGTAACAGATATTATATTTTCTGGGGTATGCTTATTCATCATGCACTCACCTATGAAAGGAGATGCAAATCAGCTAAACAGGTTGGGACACTTTTATTAAAACAAATAGCAACCCATTTCTGTCATTTGTTAGAAGACTATGACACATTCTTTACCTAAATTGATCTAGGACACATCAAAGAATTTTGAAATAAAAAGATACTTTAAGCTGCAAGTTCTCTTAATGTTATTCAATCTTCTGAAAATATAGAACATTTTTTATATCAGTTATGTAATCTGAACATCTTTTTCACTGGTTTAAAATAATAGTAAATGTTTATAGCCACCTCTTTCCAAAATGCAGCTAATGATCAAGGGTAAAGTGAAGTTTTAAAAAGAAAATACTGCAAGTTATGACATTTAATTAGGGTAGAAATTAAGCACAGAATTCATATCAGCAAAGGTATCTATAATTGTTGATTCCCCTACCCCAGAGAAGAAGAAAAAATTCCCAGGATATGGCTGTTTTAATTTATGTATGTGAATTCTTCCCAGGAGAAACAACAGAATAATATAATGTCAGAGCAAAATGTATGCGCTAAGTCACAAGCAAGTCCAGTTCATTTGACTCACCTATGTGATACAGTCCTATCCAATCACTGGGATCCACCTCCTCTTTAATGTCCCAGAAGATGATGAGGTTCTGGGCTTGCCCCAGCGTGTACTCATACATGCTGGCCGTCAAGCTGGAGCGGCTCTCAGAGGTCACCAGATCTGTGTCACTGTTGGCCCGCTGTAGGGTCATATTCTCAGCCATGGAGCTCTGGGCAGCCAGGCTCTGGAGGTTCTCTGGACTCAGGGTGTACCGCATCTGGGGATTTCGACGCCTTACAAAAAGCAGGTGCTCCCGGGCTGAGCTAGCCATCCCGTCTGCCTCTCTGAGATTGACTTCCTACAAAGCTGTAGAGAGAAACACATACAAAGCATTAGCACTGCAATGCAAGGAGTTACATCTAAGCTTCCCAGACAATGACTTTAAGAGTGTTTTTTAAAGCCTAACTCATGCAATAATCTGCTGTCAAAATAAAACATACTACTCTACTGTCAACTGATGATGTCAGAAACAACTTCCATAGACTGAGGTCACATGATGGCAAAGGTCATCAAACACCTGTGGCCTCAGTTTCACTACTGGGCACAGTGTCCTCACAGCAATTTATGTCTATCCTTCCTCCTTCAGAAATAGCATCCTCCTCTCCTCACTCAACTCACATATTTATTTGTTGATTCAATTAAATTTTAAAATAGCAAGACAGAACATTTGACCCATGTTAGACAGTTGAAATACACCAATGAGGACAAGTTCATGTGCTCAATTTCCTTCTCATAGGAATAAAACCCACCAAATCCTTCTTCAGGAACTTGCCCAAATGTTACCTCCTCACTTACATATAGTTGACCATTCCATTTAAAACTGCAACATCCAAGTATTTCTCACCCCTCCTTCCTTGCTTTACTTTTCTCAAAAGCAATTACTATGATCTGATATACCACAGAGTACCATGTACTTATTTGGTTCTTGTGTATTTTCCCCACAAGAAGGTAAGCCTGGGGAAAGAACAGTCTCCTCAGTAAAAGGTGATTGGGGCAACCATGTGAAAAGATGCAACTGGACTACTACCTTGCACTGTACACAAAAAAATCAAATAAAAATGGATTAAAAACTTAAAGACCTGAAACCATAAAACTCCTAGAAGAAAACACAGACCAAAATTTCTTTGACATAAATCATTGCAATATTTTTTTGGTTCTGTTTCCTAAGGCAAAGGAAATAAAAACAAAAGTAAATAAATGGTATCTAACTGAACTTAAAAGTTTTGGCACAGTAAAGGAAATCACTGATGAAACAAAAGGACAACATACTAAATGGAAGAAAATATTTGTAAATGATATGACTGATAATGAGCTAAATATTAGGAGATGATATATAGTGATAAGGAGCTAAAGAAACAGATAAGGAGCTAAAATATACAAAGAGCTCATGCAATTCAATATAAAAAAATAATAACCCAATTAAAATATAGGCAGATCTGAATAGATATTTTTCCAAAGAACACATACAGATGGCCAACAGGAACAAGAAAAAATGCTCAAAACTACTAATCATCCGGGAAATGCAAATCAAAACCACAATGAGACATTCCTTCATACCTGTCAGAATGGCTTCCATCAAAAACCAAACAAATAACAAATGTTGGCTAGGACATGGAGAAAAGGAAACTTACTGCACTGTTGGAGGAAATGTAAATCAGTACAGCCATTACAGAAAACCATATGGAGATTTTTCAAAATATTAAAAATAGAACTACCATATGATAGAGCAAGGAGATCAAATCAGTCAATCTTAAGGGAGATCAACCCTGAATTGTCACTGGAAGGACTGATGCCAAAGCTAAAGCTCCAGTATTTCGGTCATCTAATGTGAACAGACAACTCATTGGAAAAGTCCCTGATGCTAGGAAAGGTTGAGGGCAGAAGGAAAACAGGGCATCAAAGGATGAGATGGCTGGACAGCATCACTGATGCAATGAACATGAACTTGGGCAAATTCGGGGAGATGTTGAGAAACAGGGAGGCCTGGTTTGCTGTGGTCCTTGGGGTCACCAAGACGTGAACTTGACTAGGCAACTGAACAACAACAACCACAATGATACAGCAATTCCACATCTGGGTATATATGCAAAAGAAATGAAAACAGGATCTCAAAGAGACATCTATACTCCCATATTCATTGTCGTGTTATTTGCAATAGCCAAAATATGTAGACAACCTAAGTGTCATTATGAATAAATGGATAAAGCAAATGCAATATTGATGTATGTATGCAGTACATACAAGGGAATATTATCCAGCTGTGAGAAAGAAGAAAATCCTGATGTTTGGAACAACACAGCTGAACAATGAAGCATCATACTAAGTGAAATAAGTCAGAAAAAGAAATGTATTATTTCACTTACATGTGGAATTTAATTTAAAAAGAAAAGTCAAACACCTAGAACAAACCAAAAGAGTGGTTACCATGGGCTGCAAGATGGGAATAATGGAGAGGTTGGTAAAGGCTACAGACTCTCAATTTTCAGATGAATAAGGTTTGAGAAGTCAAAGTGAATGATGAATGACTACAGTTAATGACACCATATTACATAATTGAAATTTGCTAAGACAGCAAATAGGAAAAGGAGTAAGTCAAGGCTGTATACTGTCACCCTGCTTAGTTAACTTATATGCAGAGTACATCATGAGAAATGCTGGGCTGGAAGAAGCACAAGCTGGAATCAAGATTGCCAGTAGAAATATCAATAACCTCAGATATGCAGATGACACCACCCTTATGGCAGAAAGTGAAGAGGAACTAAAAAGCCTTGCCAGGGATTCCCCAGGCAAGAACACTGGAGTGGGTTTCCATTTCCTTCTCCAATGCATGAAAGTGAATTGTTCAATCATGTCCTACCCTCAGCAACCCCATGGACTGTAGCCTTCCAGGCTCTTCCGTCCATGGGATTTTCCAGGCAGGAGTACTAGAGTGGGGTGCCATTGCCTTCTTCGAAATCATCATGATGTAAACATTAAAGAGCTTACAACTGTATTATCAATTATACATCATTAAAGCTGAGAATTTCATTAAAAAAAGAATGTAAGCTTCACAAATGCATCCATTTGCTCACAGCTTCATCCCCAGCATTTCCAACAGTGCCTAGTCAACAGTTCAATTCAGTTCCTCAGTTGTGTCCAACTCTTTGCAACCCCATGGACTGCAGCACACCAGACTTCCCCATCCAGCACCAACTCCTAGACCCTGCTCAAACTCATGTCCATCAAGCTGGTAGTGCCATCCAATCATGTTATGCTCTGTCATCCCCTTCTCCTCCTGCCTTCAATTTTTCCCATCAGGATCTTTTCCAGTGAGTCAGTTCTTCGCATCAGGCAGTCACAGTATTGGAGCTTCAGTTTCAGCATCAGCCCTTCCAATGAATATTCTGGACTGATTTCCTTTAGGATTGACTGGTTGGATCTCCTTGCAGTCCAACAGTCTCTCAAGAGTCTTCTCCAACACCACAGTTCAAAAGCATCAATTCTTTGGCACTCAGCTTTCCTTATAGTCCAACTCTTACATCCATACATGACTACTGGAAAAGCCATAGCTTTGACCAGATAGACCTTTGTTTGCAAAGTAATGTCTCTGCTTTTTAATATGCTGTCTAAGTTGGTCACAGCTTTTCTTCCAAGCAAGCATCTTTTAATTTCATGGCTGCAGTCACCATCTGCAGTGATTTTGGAGCCCAAGAAAATAAAGTTTGTCACTGCTTCCATTATTTCCCCATCTATTTGTCATGAAGTGATAAGACTGGATGCTATAATCTTCATTTTTTGAATGGTGAGTTTTAAGTCAACTTTTCCACTCTCCTGTTTTACTTTTTTTTACTTTATATCAAAGGGCTCTTTAGTTCTTATTTGCTTTCTGCCATAAGAGTGGTGTCATCTGCATATCTGAGGTTATTGCTATTTCTCCCAACAATCTTGATTCCAGTTTATGCTTCATCCAGCCCAGCATTTCACATGATGTACTCTGCATATAAGTTAAATATGTAGCAAGACAATACACAGTCTTAACGTATTCCTTTCTGAATTTGGACCAGTAGGTAGTACAAAGTAGGTATCAATAAATGTTAAATAAGCAGATCAGTGACCAATAAGCATCCTTCTCCAAGATACCTATTAAGTTCCTAGGAGACACTCCTTACTATCTCCTAAATACTCTTGACTTAACACCATGAGTTCCTTTTCTCAGCCTGTCCTTTGCCACCCCTGATTTCCAGCTGATCCACAATATTTCTACCATCTAGATCATGATAAGTTATTTCCTTTGGCTCCCATCTAAAAGAACAAAGCCTTTTCTGTTTGAACTTAGATTCAGCCCCCTGCTGGCTCACTTTGAGTCTAGTCATAGATACCCATTTTCATTCTTCCGAAGACCTCTGTACTTCACTCAAAAAACTAAGATCATGGCATCTGGTCCCATCACTTCATGGCAAATAGAGGGCGAAACAATGGAAACAGTGACAGACTTTATTTTCTTGGGCTCCAAAATCACTGCAGATGGTTGACTGCAGCCATGAAATTATGCATGGCTCCATGTAGAGCCATAGGCTCCACACAGAATGAATATGGCTGTCTTCTTCACTGCCTCTTTCATGACTGCCTCATTCACCAATAGGTTTATGGATTTCACATTTCCTCTGCATTCCCAGTGAGTGCTGGCCTCTTCAACATACTACATCTTTTCAAAAGACCACTCTTGTAAAGTGTTCCAGAATGTCAACAAGAACTTCCATTTAAAAAAAAATGTAACCCTGGGTTCAATGGTTACATTAATCTTGGATACCTAGTCTGAGGGAAGAAAAGAGGAGGATTCCCTAATTTTTCCCATCCCCTCATTGATTTTCACAAACACTTGGGTGAAGGGGAAAATTCTACCACTGCCAAGGTCAGAGTACTTGCAAATATATGCATTCAATTAATTTCTGTGCGAAAGTTGATCTCACACTTTTAGCACTATATTTGAATTTAAAAAATCACTGGGATTGGTGGGCAAGTTGGCCTGTGTAAAAATGACAGAAATAAAGTGAACAGAGAGACTAATACTCCTCTTCATAAAGTTAAATTAATACTCCTCTTCATAAATTTAGCTCTTGCTTTCTGATGCAGTGTATGTAACTCTGAAATCATATAACCCATAACTGTTACACAACTTCAAATCCATGAAGCCTAAAATTCAGGTCAACCTCTAATGTGAGGTTTCATGAAATTTTCATTTTAGTGAATTTCAACAGGCCATTCTTTGTAAACCCAGAGTGAGCTCAGCACCACATCAGCTTCAACAAGCACTATAAATAATTAACTCCTAACACATTGTAGTCAAATAGAAAATGCAGGCTGTACGTAACTAAGCTGTTTCCCTGGAATAAATACACCAGAACCTTTACTGCTTTAAGCCACAACAAAAAACACTTGAAAATTATTCTACTCACAAAAATCAAGGGGAAAGGGATGTATATGAAAACTATTTTATTTTTTAAAGACCTCTATTTAATCAGAGAGATAGGTAAAACACAATGGGAAAAAGAATAAATTCCAAACTCTGATTATGGGTTTCAGTCATCTCTCTACTATTAAGTTGCTCTGTCATCTTGGAAAATTTAACTCTCTGTGCTTACATCTTCCCATCAGTATAAGAGAGACATAGTAATACCTGGTTGCAATATAGAATTTTGGAGAAAACTAAATGAATCAGTACAGGTAGAATATTTAGAACAGTGCCTGGCATATAAGTGCTCAATTGTGTTTAACTGTTAATAATGTTATGTGATGACATTCTACTTTAATTATACCAAGTAGTACTGATTTTAATACTCCCTTGATCCCCCCAATTATTGGGAGAGTAGATTATCAGCACCCTCAATTATTCAAAGCATAGTCCCAAAAACAGAAAGAAAAAAAGAGCCTTGTAGGCAATGAGGAAAAGCTATCCTGAAGCCCAAGTCTTAGCCCTATAGCAATGGCCTGACAAGGGCCACTCTCTGGTCCTCCAGCCAGAGATAAAGGTTGAAATTTGATTTTCTCATCATTATTGGGTTCATTCATTTATTCACACATTCAGCAAACTTTTATTGAGTACCTCCCTTGTGAACGGCATTAAAGATAAAACAGAGCAAAAGATCAAATCCCTGCCTTGTGAAGTTTCATTTTTACAAAGAGAGAAAACAACAGACAGGTCAAAAAAATAAATAGATAACATTTATTTTTAGTGGAAAAGCAAAAATAAGCTAGAAAGGTGTGAATTTGCTAGCCTAACTGAACCCTGCAAAAAAAAAAAAAGTATGAAGCATTTATGACTGGCATAAAACTATAGAGTGTACCGAACAGTAAAGAGAGTAAGGTTTCCTTTCAAATTCTTTCTTATCTTTCCCTGAGGCATGTAACATGGCCCTTACTCTTCAAGAACTTTGAGAGGAAAAATCAAATAATTCACATATGAAAGAATTCAACCTGGTATTAATGACACTTCATGTACATGTACATTTGTCCCCCAAGTATGTGATAGAACTAGTAAATGCTCATGGGGCATCAGGAAGTGACAGTAATATTTATAAAACATTGTACATTTTCCAAAACATTTTCACTTCTATCATCTCAAGTGAGACCCCAAAATAATATGAATTAAGTTTGAAAAATGCTGTCATCTCTGTTTTCAATGAGAAAACTGAAGATCTGCAAGACAAAAGATTGGCTGAAGGAGATCTGAGGTAAGGCTAAAAGGATTAGAGGAAAAGAAGAAATGTATGAAAAGCATTCATACATCCAAACTGGAAGGATGGTTATGGAGAAACAGGCAAGGAGGAGGATATGAGAGGGAAGAAACAAAATGAAAACCAGAAGTTCTGCAGAAATCTGTGTCTCTTTTGCTGTCTCACAAATAGGGTTATCAGTACCATCTTTCTAAATTCCATATATATGTGTTACTATACTGTATTGGTGTTTTTCTTTCTGACTTACTGCACTCTGTATAATAGGCCAGTTTCATCCACCTCATTAGAACTAATTCAAACGTGTTCTTTTTAATGGCTGAGTAATATTCCATTATATATATGTACCACAGCTTTCTTATCCATTCATCTGCTGATGGACATCTAGGTTGCTTCCATGTCCTGGCTATTATAAACAATGCTGCAATGAACATTGGGGTACTTCTGTCTCTTTCAATTGTGGGTTCTGCAGTGTGTATGCCCAGCAGTGGGATTGCTGGGTCATATGGCAGTTCTATTTCCAGCTTTTTAAGGAATCTCCACGCTGTTCTCCATACTGGCTGTACTAGTTTGCATTCACACAGTGTAAGAGAGTTCCCTTTTCTTCACACCCTCTGCAGCATTTATTGTTTGTAGATTTTTGGATAGCAGCCATTCTGACCTGCCTGAGATGGTACCTCATTATGGTTTTGGTTTGCATTTCTCTGATAATGAGTGATGTTGAGCATCTTTTCATGTGTTTGTTAGCCATCTGTATGTCTTTGAAGAAATGTCTGTTTAGTTCTTTGACCCATTTTTTAACTGGGTCGTATATTTTTCTGGAATTGAGCTAAAGGAGTTGCTTGTATATTTTTGAGATTAATTCTTTGTCAATTGCTTCATTTGCTATTATTTTCTCCCATTCTGAAGGCTGTCTTTTCACCTTGCTTGTAGTTTCCTTTGTTGTGCAAAAGCTTTTAAGTTTAATTAGGCCCTGTTTGTTTATTTCTGCTTTTATTCCCATTACTCTGGGAGGTGAGTCATAGAGGATTCTGCTGTGATATATGTCAGAGAGTGTTTTGCCTATTTTCCCTCTAGGATTTTTTAGTTTCTAGATGGACATGATTCTGAGTGAACTCCAGGAGTTGGTGATGGACAGGGAGGCCTGGCGTGCTGCGATTCATGGGGTCTCAAAGAGTCGGACATGACTGAGCGACTGAACTGAACTGAGTCTTACATTTAGATCTTTAAGAAATATACCATGTTCAAGGATTGGATGAATCGATATAGTGAAAATGAGTATACTACCCAAAGCAATCTATAGATTCAATGAAATCTCTATCAAGCTACCAACAGTATTTTTCACAGAGCTAGAACAAATAATTTAACAATTTGTATGGAAATACAAAAACCTTTAAATAGCCAAAGCAATCTTGAGAAAGAAGAATGGAACTGGAGGAATCAACCTGCCTGACTTCAGGCTATACTACAAAGCTACAGTCATCAAGACACTATGGTACTGGCACAAAGACAGAAATATAGATCAATGGAACAAAATAGAAAGCCCAGAGATAAATCCATGCACCTATGGACACCTTATCTTTGACAAAGGAAGCAAGTATATACCATGGAGAAAAGACAATCTCTTTAACAAGTGGTGCTTGGAAAACTGGTCAACCAGTTGTAAAAGAATGAAACTAGAACACCTTCTAACACCATACACAAAAATATATTTACATTTTGAATTCTAAAAGGAACTCAACCACAGCTCTTAAGGAATTGTTTCTATTTAAAAACAAAGTTAATTCCAACTTCCAAACCACCCACTTTAAAGGAACCTTTAGAGCCAGCACTTTCAAGCCAGTCGTTGTGCATAGTGTGATGTGAGACAAGAGAAAGAAGAGAAGATCAAAAGAAACTTGGGCAAAGAATGTGAAGTAATTTAATTGGAACCTCACCAGTGAGCAGGGAGCCATTCCAGGATCTTAAGCAGAGGAACCAAAATATGAAATTTAAGCATGATAAAGTTAATCTGAAAGCTTATGAAGGACTGATTTTAAGAGGAAGAAAACAGAAATGAGGAAAACAGTTAAAAGCTAACTGATTAGTTAAGACATCTGGCACTGACTGTTAAGAATAGATTTCATTAAGAATAGAATTCAGTTCATGTAACAGCGATATTTCAAAGTAATAATACAGTAAATCAGGAATATTTCAAAGAAAGAGCCCCAAAACTTCATGACATATTGAATATAGGGATTAAAAGTGAGGGAGCAAATTAAGACTCAAATTCTGGATTTTTAATCTAACTGCAAACAGAATCCCAGAGGCACTGATGAGGCTGAGAAAATCAATACTACTTTGGGTGTTTAAAATAAAAGCAATACATCTCTTAACTGTGTCCCAAGGACTCTTGTGAAGGTGGCCTGAGTTGCTGGTTAATATGAGGCCAGGGACAAAACAAATACTCAAATGCAAGTTTGTGCTCAGTAATGGTCTTAGAATTTATTAGTTACAATTGACTATGCCAATATATCTCTAAAAGGATCAGCTCAGTGTTTAAAAACGTCACTCAGATGTTTACACTACATAACCTGCATTAGTGGGAAAGAAATAAAGTCAAAATGCTGAGATTACAATGAGGCTAATCACTGTAATCATTACCAAACCTGCTTTGGAAAACTTCATTTTTCCCTTATAATAAAAGTAGTGTATTTTTTAAGAGTTCATGTCTCCATAATAAACAAGATCAAATACCATGTAGAAATCAATTTGCAAAGTTGCATAAAAAATTTAATTTAAAAATTAAACTACAGTTAAAATTTTAGTTTACTGTATTCAACGCAGTGTTCTCTTATGGGAAAATCAGTGTTACTCAAACAACAGGAAATGACTGCTTCATATTTTCTGTTGATATCCAAGAATTCTTCACTGGTATCTTGGTTTCATACCTATGCTTTTTGCAATAAGAAAGACAAATTTTCTTTGAACTGTCATCCATGAAAACCTTTAATAGATGAAGCTAACGTAAGGGAAGCTGGTTAGTAGTCACCATATTTATTAAAAAGATAGCTGGTCCTTTAAAGCTCCTTAGACAATCCACTCCACTGTGAGCCTCTTCTGAGGCTCTATGTCCCATTCCCAAATGACACAATTTAACATAACACTCCCTGGGTAGGGGGGAAACACCCTCCTCTTCTAATTATGATTAGGTCTGCAATAGGTTGCTCTCTCGCATTAACAGATATCTGCTTAAACTACAATCAAAAACAAAATCACCTTTATTCCAGAGGTGTAGAGAGTTACAAATTACTACACAAATTGCAAAACGCCTTAGTATATACAGCTTCATTTCCAAAAGCAGCAGATTTTGTTTAGAAGATAAAGACAGCAGCAGATGACAAATACATTATACAAGTGTTTTTAATTTGTTAATGAATCTGGAGGTCAATTTATTAAACTTCACCTAAACAGCAAACACCGAAAATATTCATTATGAAGATTTTTACAGACTGGAAATGCACCCTCAGATTTTAACTTCTTAGACTGAAAAAGAAAATAATAATGACTAACATCTTTGTTAACTCTTCAAATTTCTTCAAATCACCACATGTATACACATACACAACACATATACATATATTATACTTCAAACTCTACTTGTGTTTTACTATAAAAATGAAGAAAACAAAGTGGGGTGAATTATATTTATGTCAAGAGACACTAAAAAACATATAATGCGTCTGCAATATGCAGAGATTTGAGAGGCTTGGGAAGAGAAAACAGTAAGTCAATAGACCCCACAAGGCAAGGTATCACCTGAGATGAAGAAGCGAAAATCACTCAGTTATGTTTGACTTTTTGCAACCCCATGGACTATACAGTCCATGGAGTTCCCCAGGCTAGAATACTGGAGTGGGTAGCCATTCCCTTCTCCAGGGGATCTTTCCAACCAAGGGATCAAACCCAGGTCTCTGCATTACAGGCAGATTCTTTACCAGCTGAGCCACCAGGGAAGCTGGAGATGAAAAAAGTTATCACCAAATTCTCAACTAAGACCTCACCCCAGTAGCTGTTCACTGTGCCTACTTGCTAAAAGAAAGAATACTCATTATTCATTGTTTATCATATATAACCATAACCCAATGCTAGCTTACTCAGCAAGAAAGTGCTAATAAATCATTAAGATCAGAAAAATTCCTCCTATACAGTCTACCAATAAATGATTTCAGGGTATTCAACAGACTTGGGGTGACTAAAGCTGCCCCTCATGTCCTCTTTTCAGGTGTTAAAGTATCAGTTCAGTTCAGTTCAGTCACTCAGTCCTGTCCAACTCTTTGTGACACCATGAACTGCACCATGCCAGGCCTCCCTGTCCATCAACAACTCTCAGAGCCTACCCAAACACGTGTCCACTGAGTCGGCTATGCCATCCAACCATCTTATCCTCTGTCATCCCCTTCTCCTTGTGCCCTCAGTCTTGCCCAGCATCAGGGTCTTTTCAAATGAGTCAGCACTTTGCATCAGGTGGCCAAAGTATTGGAGTGTCAGCTTCAACATCAGTCCTTCCAATGAACACCAAGGACTGATCTCATTTAGGATGGACTGGTTGGATCTTCTTGCAGTCCAAGGGACTCTCAAGAGTCTTATCCAACACCAAGTTCAAAAGCATCAATTCTTTGGCACTCAGCACTCTTTATAGTCCAACTCTCACATTCATACATGACCACTGGAAAAACCATAGCCTTGACTAGACAGACCTTTGTTGGCAAAGTAATGTCTCTGCTTTTTAACATGCTTTTTAACATGCTTTAACAGCATGTTAAAGGTCATAACTTTCCTTCCAAAGAGTAAGTGTCTTTTAATTTCATGGCTGCAATCACCATCTGCAGAGATTTTGGAGCCCCCAAAAATAAAGTCTCTCATGGTTTCCATTGTTTCCCCATCCATTTGCTTTGAAGTGATGGGACCAGATGCCACGATCTTCATTTCCTGAATGTTGCGCTTTAAGCCAACTTTTTCTCTCTCCTCTTTCACTTTCATCAAGAGGCTCTTCAGTTCTTCTTTGCTTTCTGCCATATGGTTAGTGTCATCTGCATATCTGAGGTTATCGATATTTCTCCCGGCAATCTTGATCCCAGCTTGTGCTTCTTTCAGCCCACTGTTTCTCATGATGTACTCTGCATGGAAGTTAAATAAACAGGTGACAATATACACCCTTGACGTACTCCTTTTCCTATTTGGAACCAATCTGTTGTTCCATGTCCAGTTCTAACTGTTGCTTCCTGACCTGCATACAGGTTTCTCAAGAGGCAGGTCAGGTGGTCTGGTATTCCCATCTCTCTCAGAATTTTCCAGTTTGTTGTGATCCACACAGTCAAAGGCTTTGGCATAGTCAATAAAGCAGAAATTGATGTTTTTCTGGAACTCTCTTGCTTTTTCCATGATCCAGTGGGTGTTGGCAATTTGATCTCTGGTTCGTCTGCCTTTTCTAAAGACAGCTTGAACATCTGGAAGTTCACGGTTGACGTACTGCTGAGCCCTGGCTTGGAGAATTTTGAGCATTACTTTACTATCGTGTGAGATGAGTGCAATTGTGCAGTAGTTTGAGCATTCTGCGTCATTGCCTTTCTTTGGGATTGGAATGAAAACTGACCTTTTCCAGTCCTGTAGCCATTGCTGAGTTTTCCAAATTTGGTGACATATTGAGTGCAGCACTCTGACAGCATCATCTTTTAGGATTTGACATAGCTCAACTGGATTTCCATCACCTCCGCTAGCTTTGTTTGTAGTGATGCTTCCCAAAGCCCACTTGACTTCACGTTCCAGGATGTCTGGCTCTAGGTGAGTGATCACATCAATGCAATTAACTGGGTCTTGAAGAATTAGGAAAAGCAATTTTCCTCCAGGCTGCTGCCTTTTATAAAAAGGCCCTTCTCCTCGCAGTTTTAGCAAATATTTTATGATCCACAATGTAATAATAGCCCACCAAATCTGGAAAAGGAGTAGATACAAATAGACATAATTTTAAGTTTCAAAAGTTGTTAATTTTAAAGACTGAGTCCAACAGAGCATTCAAGCTGTTGATTTAGTATTAAACCAATGGATAAGCAGCCAGATAAGTAAGAGAAAATAATTAAGATTTGGTTTAACTGTTTTGAGATTAACTACAAATAGTCTATATGCCACAGGTACTTTCTTCCATTCCCATTGCCACAACAGCACAAAGTCAAATTCATATCAGACCAAATCTAGCCCATCATTTCTTTTTGTAAAGTTTTTAATGACTTTAGCATATTTTTTATGTATTTATTTTTTCAACACACTACTTGGCCTGTGAGATCTTAGTACCCTTACTAGAGAGTAAACTCACATCCTCTGCAATGGAAGCATGGAATCTTAACCACTGGACCACCAGGGAAGTCCTGGCCATCACTTAAAAGACCTCTCCAATGCTTGTAATTTCCCCCAGACAATCCATCGACTCTCTCCCTGTAGCACTCTTTCAGTGACAATACTTCCAATCAAGTAAAATACATAATTAAAGGGCTATAAGAGAAGTGAAAACAGGGGCAGGAGTGGGACCCGGTTTAGGCAGAGTAGGTAGACAGGCCTCTCACGGATAGTGACAATTAAACTGATTAAGCTGAGACCTGAAGTTGGCAGGCCATTGCACAGTGCAGGTGAAAGGTGAGAACAGCATGGATTTGACTGGTGTTTCTGGGGGCTCACGGTGGAGAAGGGGAAGGTGGTTTTAGTGGATCTCTTTACACTACCATAAACAAACACAAAGCTCTTTACAAAGTTCCTCCATGGAAGGATAACTATCTGTTCCTCATGAAAATGCTTATAGCGTGCCCAGCATTGCTCATGCCATCCTCTCCACCTCCTGCACCTGCTCCATCTTCAAGGCCTTAGGATCACTTTCCTCTTGAAGAACAGAGACAGAAGGCGACATTCCTACTACTGAATTCTAGTGGTCTCTTGTATATCATTCATATCACGGGTACTTCACAATGCCTCAGAATCTAATTATAAATATTCATGTCTTACCAGATTATAAAACTCTTTGAGGACAAAGTACTGTTTCTCTTACATGCTATATCCTCTATAAAATAATAATTTTTAGAAATATTTTTCAAATACGTGAATGGATAGAGTTGACTTCTAATAATGAGAAAATAAGAATATAAAATAATTAAACAACACTGTGAATACATGTTGAATTTTCTTCAGATTTAGTCACAATAGCCATCCAAAAAAGACTAATACTGTGTATTATCATCTATATGTGGAATCTAAAAAATGAACCAAATTATTAAAAAAAAAAACTCACAGATATAGAGGACAAACTAGTGGCAATCAGTGGAGAGAGGGAAGTGGGGAATAGCAAGACATAGGTAGGGGACTGAGACACAAACTACTACGTATAAAATAAATAAGCTTCAAGAATATATTGTACAGTAAAAGGAAATACAGCCATTGTATTGTAATAACTTTAAGTAGTGTGTAACCTATAAAAACACTGAACCACTATGTTATATACCTAAAACTTTGTAAATCATCTATTACTTCAATTAAATATAAAATAATAATTAATAAAATACCAATACCCAAGATTTCCATGGTATACAGAATGTTCTGGAAGAACCAAAAACTTAAATGAATATGTAGTGTGTGAATAAGCAAATAGTTGTATTCAGTATCATGACTCTGCTTATTGATACCAAGCTTAATTTTGATTCAAGTATTAAGATAAAAACTGTTTTGAAACTGTTCCCAAAAGGACTACTACCTACATTCTCATAGCACTATAGTCTCCAATATTTTTTGACGAAGAAAAAAATCCTTTCTACCTAGGTATTCTTTATCTAGGCACACACTACTAAGAAACTGAAGAAGAAAGCAAAAATTTCACAAAACAATAAACTGAAGACTTTTTATATCAGTCTCCATTCATTTAAAGTTGATCTCTGCCACTTATCTCTTTCAGTTGGTCCCTCATTGAAATTCAGATGTTCTAACAGTAAGTTGATGCAAAGAGAAACTGCATGAACTAATAAAAGACTCAGAATTTCATAAAAGTCAATTAAAATGATTTTAAAGAACTAGAATTATATGCTAAACCACTGGTAATGAAGGGTCTGGCAAAGTTAGAATAGTTGATAACTGAAGGAGAAAATTTTAAGAGCAATTTGAATGTCATAAGATTAAAAAGAAGCCATGGGGAGGCTGATAGGAGTCTGGCACAGTTCTTATAGTATGACTTTATGATTGGGTCAGTCCATCAGTACAGTTGCTCATGCATTCCCGACTTTGAAAAGACACCATAGACTTCAGCACACCAGGTTTCCCTGTCCATCGCCAACTCCCGGAGCTTGCTCAAACTTATGTCCATTGAGTTGGTGATGTCATGCAACCACCTCGTCCTCTGTCACCCCTTCTCCTTCTGCCTTCAATCTTTCCCAGCATCAGGGTCTATTCCAATGAGTCAGTTCTTTGTATCAGGTGATCAAAGTATTGGAGCTTCAGCTTCACCATCAGTCCTTCCAACGAATATTTAAGACTGAGTGGCTCAGAGGTTAAAGCGTCTGCCTCCAATGCGGGAGACGTGAGTTTGATCCCTGGGTCAGGAAGATCCCCTGGAGAAGGAAATGGCAATCCACTCCAGTATTCTTGCCTGGAGAATCCCATGGACAGAGAAGCCTAGTAGGTTACAGTCCATGGGGTCACAAGAGTCGAATACGACTGAGCGGCTTCACCTTCACCTTCACCTTCCTTTAGGATTGACTGGTTTGATTTCTTTGCAGTCCAAGTGACTCTCAAGAGTCTTATCCAACACCACAGTTCAAAAGCATCAGTTCTCTAGCATTCAGCTTTCTTTATGCTCCAACTCTCACATCTATACATGACTACTGGAAAAACCCATAGCTTTGACTAGATGGACTTTTGTGGGCAAAGCAGTGTCTCTGTTTTTTCATATGCTGTGTAGGTTGGTCATAGCTTTTCTACCAAGGTGCAAGCACCTTTTAATTTCACGGCTGCAGTCACCATCTGCAGTGATTTTGGAGCCCTCGAAATAAAGTATCTCACTGTTTCCATTGCTTCCCCATCTATTTGCCATTAAGTGACGAGGTCGGATGCCATGATCTTAGTTTTCAGAATGTTGACTTTTATGCAAACTTTTTCACTCTCCTCTTTCACTTTCATCAAAAGGCATGACAAATACCATATTATGTATTATACAATTAAAAAAAAATTAACTCCCCCAACCCTCTAAAATATCAACACTTCACTTTTCCTTTTTTCACTCTAGTAAGTAGGCCTTTTGTGATTATATAAAAAGCTGTATTGGATCATGTTGGATCATACAAAAAGCAAGACAATGCCAGAAAAACATCAATTTCTGCTTTATTTATTATGCCAAAGCCTTTGACTGTGTAGATCACAACAAACTACGGAAAACTCTTAAGGAGATGGGAATACCAGACCACTTGACATGCCTCCTGAGAAATCTCTATGCAGGTCAAGAAGTAACAGTTAGAATCAGACATGGAACAACAGACTGTTTCCAAATTGGGAAAGGACTATGTCAAGGTTGTATATTGTCACCCTGTTTATTTAACTTATATGCAGAGTACATCATGCAAAACCTGGGCTGGATAAAGCACAAGTTGGAATCAAGATTGCTGGGAGAAATATCAATAACTTATGACACCACCCTTATGGCAGAAAGTGAAGGGGAACTAAAGAGCCTCTTGATGAAAGTGAAAGAGGAGAGTGAAAAAGCTGGCTCAAAACTCAACATTCAAAAAACTAAGATATGGCATCTAGTCCCATCACTTCAAGGCAAATAGATGGGGAAACAATGGAAACAGTGAGCGACTTTATTTTTGGGGCTCCAAAATCACTGCAGATGATGACTGCAGCCATGAAATTAAAAGACACTTACTCCTTGGAAGAAAAGCTATGACCAACCTAGACAGCATAAGACCTTTGCCCACGAAAGTCCATCTAATCAAAGCTATGGTGTTTCCAGTAGTCATGTATGGATGTGAGAGTTGGATTATAAAGAAAGCTGAGCACTGAAGAATTGATGCTTTTGAACTGCGGTGTTGGAGAAAATTCTTGAGAGTCCCTTGGACTGCAAGGGGATCCAACCAGTCCATCCTAAAGGAAATCAGTCCTGAATATTCATTGGAAGGACTGATGGTGAAGCTGAAACTCCAATACTTTGGCTACCTGATGCAAAGAACTGACTCACTGGAAAAGATCCTGATGTTGGGAAAGACTGAAAGCAGAAGGAGAAGGGGACCACAGAGGATGAGATGGTGGGATGACATCACCAACACTCTGTGTTATCATATCCATCACCAATGGACATGAGTTTGAGCAAGCTCCATGACTTGTTGATGACACGGGAGCCTGGTATGCTGCAGTTCGTGGGATGGCAAAGAGTTGGAAACAACTAAGCAACTGAACTGAAGTGAACTGTAATTATAAAGTAAATGTTGGGACTTTCCTTGTGGTTCAGTAGATAAGAAACTGCCTTGCAATGCAAGGGACAGCAGTTCAACGCCTGGTCCACAACGAGCCCACACACTGCAGGGCAACTAAGCCTTTAGGCCACAACTACTAAAGCCCATGCACCCTAGAGCCTTTGCTCTAACAAGAGAAGCCACCACATTGAGAAGGCCACGTGCCACAGCTGGAGAGTAGTCCCCAGCCACCACAACTAGACAGCACATGGCACAGCAACAAAACCCAGCACAGCCAAAAATAATAAATAAATAAGTAGTCTTTAAAACCTAAATGTTACACGTAAGTTTAACTGATTTCCATAATTTGACCTTTTGTTTGTGGAGCTTAAACCCTTTCCCCTAATCACTATGAAATCTGGCTTCCCCAGTGTAAATGGAGTCACTTTAAGACTCCTGCTTCTCTGATATCTCTTGTCTATGCTATGCTACCACACTCACTCTATGTTATCTCCATAACCACCCTATGCTGCTGCTGCTGCTGCTGCTGCTGCTGCTGCGTCACTTCAGTCGTGTCTGACTCTATGTGACCCCATAGACAGCAGCCCACCAGGCTCCCCTGTCCCTGGGAGTGGGTTGCCATTTCCTTCTCCATTAACCACCCTATGATGGAGCTATAAATCCAGATTGCATTTCCAGATGAGAGTACCACGCTAGTGGATGACACAGCTGAGGCCCACACTTAGGTCTTTGAAGCCTGGTTCTCTTCCTATATGTCACAGCCCCTTGTGGCAACTATACCTAAGCCACATCATGTGGTACCTATGGTTACCCACAAAACTGTTTGGCGGTAGGGAAGAAATCTTCTATTTACAAGATTTAAACTCAGTGCCTTAAATGCAGGTGTCAAGGAGCCTCCGGCTGCCAAAGGAAAGTTCCAGAGCTGACCTGTCATGCTTCATAATGCCTTCTCACTCTCATTTTTCGCCCACCTACTGTAAGCTTTGCAGACACA
Organism: Madoqua kirkii; assembly: GCA_006408675.1. NCBI lineage: Eukaryota > Metazoa > Chordata > Mammalia > Artiodactyla > Bovidae > Madoqua > Madoqua kirkii. Next base: position 8,524 of record SJYC01129515.1, on the reverse strand, counting down.
GAAAGTCATTATTTACTCATTTGTTATGAGCTACAGATTTATTATAAGTCAACTTCATAAACCATAATATTGTTAAGGAGCAGCAAGTTCCCTCTCTCAAGACAGTCTCCATGGACTGTAACAACCATGTAATGTGAAGGCATGAAAAAGAGGCCCCACAGAGTGGCTTTGCTGATAGGAGCCATGCCAGAACAGGACAAATCAGAAAAATCAGATCCTTTTTGCTCTTCTCCTCTCAGTCATTCATTTTTTAAAAGAATAATGAATATGTATTAGGACTGTCCTTAAGCAAACACATGAAAGTTTGTACATAAAAATTCTGTGGTAAGCAGAGATGTAAGGTTCTAACTCCCATGTCAATGTTGGGATTGGTTTTCATGGCATTTCAATATATGTTAAAAGGAAAACAGCGCTGGCTTCTTACCTTGAATATACAGGGAGGAAGAAGGAAATTTGTGATGTCAAGTCTGGGAAGTTTGCCTGTCTAAACTACCAGCTTTCTTCTGCTCAAATGCCTCGATGTATACAGCTAATCCTCAGGGACCCTAACAGCTCTCCAGCCAATTTCAGAATGATATGTCATTAAGTTCTTACACAAAGCAACTTGGTCTTTTCCACTTCTTTTCCTTCCTATTAGTTTCTCCGAGATGTCCAGTGCAGTATCAGTGACATGGAAATTATTCAATGGAAGTGAAACAAATACGGAATGAAATAAGATTTAAGTTGGTGGAATCCTCTCAATAGAATAGACAATTCTTACAAAATAATGCTAGAACCATTTTAGTTAGGTTATATATCAGATAAAGTTCTATTGCTTTAAGTAAAATTGCCAACTTTTTTCTAAAGATGCTGAAAAAATGATTAATTTCAATGAGTCAAATTATTTTAACTTATTAAATTTTTAGAAATTGGATTCCTACTCCAAATTCAATATGCTACAAGAAGCTGAATTTTAACTAATAGATGAAAATCTACTCCAAGAAAAACCCATTAAGTTTATAGATATTTACTTTTGCTTAAAATGCTACACTATTAAATTTATAAAAGTATCATGGCCTTATAGTTTCAAACATAAAATCTCATTAAAATGTAAATCAATCATAACTAGTTGTAATTGAGGAAAAATCTCAAAACACTAGACACTTATTCATTACCTCATTAATCTAAATTTTTTTCTTAAAAGAAAGATCCCAGTGTAAACCAAAAACTCACTCTCTGCCATGATCAGTCTTTCTGTTGTGATATAAAAGTAGCTGGGATAAAGAAAAGATTTTGAATCACAAGTAACAGCACTTCTCAACTCTTCTCTCCTACTCAAAGAGGAAAGTATTCTCCTCCTTGCCTTCTGGAGGTATGGAGACATTGGTGGGCAGCTGGACTGAGACACAAGGAGATAGCTATGATTTGACTCCAGCCTCAATCCACTGTGCCTGAGAACAGGCTCAACTCTGGGCTCTTCAGCCACTTTTCTTTTTTCTCTTTTTGGTTAGCTAAGTTAGGTTGGGTTTCTGTCACAGACTTCAGTTCAGTTCAGTTTAGTGGCTCAGTCATGTCCGACTCTCTGCAACCCCATGGACCACAGTACGCCATAGGGAAAATCACTAGACCATTCAGGTATGACTTAAATCAAAGCCCTTACAATTATACAATGGAAGTAAGAAATGGATTTAAGGGACTAGGTCTGATAGAGTGCCTGATGAACTACAGAGGGAGGTTCGTGACATTGTACAGGAGGCAGGGATCACGATCAACCCCGAGAAAAAGAAATGCAAAAAAGCAAAATGGCTGTCTGGGGAGGCCTTACAAAGAGCTGTGAAGAGAAGAAATGTGAAAACCAAAGGAGAATAGGAAAGACATAAGCATCTGAATGCAGAGTTCCAAAGAATAGCAAGGAGAGAAAAGAAAGCCTTCCTCAGCGATCAATGCAAAGAAACAGAGGAAACAACAGAATAGAAAAGACTAGAGATCTCTTCAAGAAAATTAGAGATACCAAGGGAACATTTCATGCAAAGATGGGCTCAATAAATGACAGAAATGGTATGGACCTAACAGAAGCAGAAGATATTAAGAAGAGGTGGCAAGAATACACAGAACTATACAAAAAAGATCTTCATGACCCAGATAACCATGATGGTGTGATCACCCACCTAGAGCCAGACATCCTGGAATGTGAAGTGAAGTGAAGTGGGCTGGGCCTTAGGAAGGGAAGCATCCTTACAAACAAAGTCGGAGGAGGTAATGGAATTCCAGCTGAGCTATTTCAAATCCTCAAAGTCACAGACTTAGGAATCCTAGACAATAAACTGAAGATGTCCCACCACTTAGTTACAAAACCTAGATGATGGCGGAAGCGGGGAGGGGAAAACTGAAAAGTCAAAAGAATCTGAGTTGAATTAAAAAAAAAAAAAACAGAGAGGGGCAGGGAAAAAAGATAAGAAAAATACATGATGATGGGAAGGAAGAAATATGTACAAATTTCCAGCTATAAAATAAATAAGTAGTTTTGAGGATCTAATATATAGCACAGTGATTATATATGAAACTTTGTAAAAGGATAGTAAATTTTACCACCACAAAAAAGAAATGGTAATTATATCACATGATGGAAGTGTTAGCTAGCTACAGTGGTAATTAATCGTTTTCAATATATATCAAATCAACATGTTATACACCTAAATTTACACAATGTTATGTGTCAGTTATATTTCAGTACAGCTGGGGCTGGTGAGGGGAGAACCAAAAGGGAAAGACTGCAGGGATTAAGCATGAAGAACATTTTCTCTGGGAGATTAGTATGAGGAAGAAGGCAGACAGGAGAAAGAGCTATCAAGAATATGAATACCACAAAATGTGTCTACCATATTCTAGACCTCAACCTAAATCCTAACCCACCATGGGATGGGGCCCACGAATCACATTGTTCACCTGTTTCCCAGTTGGTGTTGATGAATGCTGAAATTTGAAAGCTACTGATGTAAGAATGCTCAAATTACCACACAATTGCACTCATCTCACAGGCTAGTAAAGTAATGCTCAAAATTCTCCAAGCCAGGCTTCAGCAATACGTGAACCATGAACTTTCAGATGTTCAAGCTAGTTTTAGAAAAGGCAGAGGAACCAGAGATCAAATTGCCAACACATGCTGGATCATCAAAAAAGCAAGAGACTTCCAGAAAAACATTAATTTCTGCTTTATTGACTATGCCAAAGCCTTTGACTAAGTGGATCACAATAAACTGCGGAAAATTCTGAAAGAGATGAGAATACCAGACCACTTGACCTGCCTCTTGAGAAACCTGTATGCAGGTCAGGAAGCAACAGTTAGAACTGGACATGGAACAGACTGGTTCCGGACAGGAAAAGGATTACGTCAAGGTTGTATGTTGTCACTCTGCTTATTTAACTTCTATGCAGAGTACATCATGAGAAACACTGGGCTGGAAGAAGCACAAGCTGGAATCAAGATTGCCAGAAGAAATGTCAGTAGCCTCAGATATGCAGATGACACCACCCATAATGGCAGAAAGTGAAGAGGAACTAAAAAGCTTCTTAATGAAAGTGAAAGAGGAGAGTGAAAAAGTTGGCTTAAAGCTCAACATTCAAAAAATGAAGATCATGGCATCTGGTCCCATCACTTGATGGCCAATAGATGGGGAAACAGTGGAAACAGTGTCAGACTTTATTTTGGGGGGCTCCAAAATCACTGCAGATGATAATTTCAGCCATGAAATTAAAAGATGATTGCTCCTTCGAAGGAAAGTTATGACCAACCTAGATAGCATATTCAAAAGCAGAGACATTTCTTTGCCAACAAAGGTCCGTCTAGTCAAGGCTATGGTTTTTCCAGTGGTCATGTATGGATGTGAGAGTTGGACTGTGAAGAAAGCTGAGCACCAAAGAATTTATGCTTTTGAACTGTGGTGCTTGAGAAGACTCTTGAGAGTCCCTTGGACTGCAAAGAGATCCATCTGGTCCATTCTAAAGGAGATTAGTCCTGGGTGTTCTTTAGAAGGAATGATGCTGAAGCTGAAACTCCAATACTTTGGCCACCTCATGCGAAGAGTTGACTCATTGGAAAAGCCTCTGATGCTGGGAGGGACTGGGAGCAGGAGGAGAAGGGGATGACAGAGGATGAGATGGCTGGATGGCATCACTGACTCGATGGACATGAGTTTGAGTGAACTCTGGGAGTTGGTGATATACAGGGAGGCCTGGTGTACTGGGATTCATGGGGTCGCAAAGAGTCGGACATGACTGAGCGACTGAACTGAACTGAACCGAATTGATGTAAGAAAGTACCAGCTCATCTCTATACAGTTCCAAGTTTAATAACTGAGATGCTCTCTCTCCGACTATATCCAAGTTTATTAAACTAATTTTAAAAGAACCAGAAGTCAAATGAGAGATTATATAGTCTTTCTAAAATTTAATTTTACCTCCCATAAAATTTAGGGCAACATAATCATTTAAACAATAAAAACTTAAATAACACAAAATCTTTTTTATTCATCTTCATTCTTATTCTTATTCCCAAAGTTTTTCATGGCATGTTGCAGTACAATTCAACATGCTAAAAAGAAGTCAGTGAAGAAAAGCCAGGGAAGCAAGCCAGGGATAATGTTTACGCCCAGAACTCTTGCCATTCAGCACAACTCAGATACTAGAAATAGACCACTGATTTATTTCTAAATTTCCCATTAATAGCATCCCAACCAAAGATTCACAAAGATCACAAGTCTAATCCACACTGATGACCCCAAAGCTCTAAGGAAAAAAAAGCATGGACCAATAAACACATCCTGATCTATTTTCAGAGCAGGGCTTACCAGTGGGCCACAGGCCAGTGAGATAATCCTATGACTTCAGTAAGTCAATTCTTGGAGAGGGAATGTAAAAACACAACTAAGCCTCATCCACGAGACCAATGAGGATCCATGATAAAATTGTGACCTCCAATAATGAGCCTATTTTTGGTTAATTTGCTTTTAACAGTAATTAGCTCTATTCTAACCAATATGTTTAGGGAAGTCAGGAAGACCTTAATTTATATTACTCTGCCCACAGAAACCACAATTTATAAGCAAATGAATTCACTCACACAAGAGAGGAGAGGGTAGACTCCATTCCTCTTTAAGAAAACAGACTTTTATGACCAAAAACACCAAATCACCAAGACTACCTGTAAGAAACTAGTTATGAATTCTTTTTTCTATTACATCATAAAATTTTAGGATATCCAACTGGGGTGATGCTACAATCTATTGGATAATCAATTACTTCAGAAGAAGATTTTGAAAGACTACAGCCAAGTAAATTAGTTTTAAGCATATATACCCCAAGTCTAAGTAAAAAACACATTGCTCAAAAGCAGGGTTTACTAGGCAAGTCCAAACCCAGTGTGAGGTATGCAATAGAGTACAAATTCTGTGATGTTTTTACACCAAGCTAATATTTAAGAACATTCTAATCAGGATCTGCACATATGATCACAAAGGAAATGTTTGACTGTTTGACAAAAGATTCAGGATTATTAATGACATTAATTTACTTCAAATGCAGCTTTATGATATTATCTGCTTTAATGTTTAGTAATAGCTTATATTTAGTTATTTTAACAGAGTTCTATCTTTATATAAATTGTTATGGAAAAGCTACATTTAAATCAGGAAGCTCAAGTCAACTAGGGTGGGCTCCCTAGTTTAGCGCACATCCAGAGCTCATTAGCCCCACCTAAGGACAGCACCTCTAGACCTCAGCAGCAGTTTTAGAGTAAGGAATAGAGGACCTTGGAAGTCGAAACTTTAAGAACAAAACTGTGACATGGAGCTTCAGGAAAAGCTCACATAAAATACTGCCTCACATTCAGAAAGTACGACACCAAAGTAAAACGTGCCAACCTAATTTTATCACAAGAAACTAAGAGTTGAGGGAATAAGGAAAAGAAATACTTTTTAGGGCTTTTACCCAATCATAAAAATGACACATGCTCAATATAAAATTTCAAAAAAGATGAGAAAAGAAAAAGATAAAGATCATCTATAATGCCAGCACCTAGTGATGCCAGCCCTCCGATATTCTGGTCTGTAAACACATGAACAGCTGTTTAAATATATAGATGAGATGAGATCATACTGTAGAGTACAAATTGTTTTGCAATATGTTCTTTCATACAAGTTCTAATGTGGGCATTCATGTTAATAAACATAGCACTATACCATCTTTTTTAATAGCCATATAACATTCTATCATGTAGTGCTTTATAATTTTGTTAAATAATTCACTTGAGATGGTCATTTTCTCATTGCTGTAAACCATGGTGTAAACACATCTTCTCACATTCAGTAATACACACTTAACTGACTATTAGGATAAATTATTAAAAGTGGAACTTTTGGATCTAAGGTGTTGAAGAGTGCTTTTTTTTCCCCTCAAAAAAAGAGGCACAATAAACATTTCTCACACTTGAAATGCAGGTGAGGGGACTATTTTCCTTCCAGAAACCTTCACCAATACTGAATGTCATCAACCTCTGCAGATAGTTTAGTGAGTAAGGGAATAGTTCAGAGGAAGAGTTCTACAGCCGGGTTCAAATTTTAGCTCTGCCATGGACTAACTCTATGACCTCTGGAAAGTTAACATCTCTGCAGATTTTAGTGAAACAGAGTCTGTATCATTATACCTACAATAAAGGGTTATTTTTAAGGATTAAATGAGTCACTACAGTACCTGATACACAATAAGGACAAAATAAATATTCACTCATTATATTAGATAGTGACCATCTGAAAGTGAAAAAAAGTTCATTTTTTAATTATTTACTTTAATTGGAGGCTAATGACTTTACAATACTGTACTGGTTTTTGCCAAACATCAACATGAATCAGCCATGGGAGCACATGTGTTCCCCATCCAGAACTCCCCTCCCACCTCCCTCCCCATCCCATCTTCCAGCATCATCCCAGTGCACCAGCCCTGAGCACCCAGTCTCATGCATCGAACATGGACTGGCAATCCGCTTCACATATGATAATATACACGTTTCAACACTACCCTCTCAAATCATCCCACCCTCGCCTTCTCCCACAGAGTCCCACAGAGTTCTATACATCTGTGTCTCTTTTGCTATCTCACCTATAGTGTCATTGTTACCATCTTTCTAAACTCCATATATATATGTTAACATACTGTATTGGTGTTTTTCTGACTTACTTCACTCTGTATAATAGGCTCCAGTTTCATCCACCTCATTAGAACTAATTCAAATATGTTCTTTTTAATGGCTGAGTAATATTCTATTGTGCATATGTACCACAGCTTTCTTATCCATTCGTCTGCTAATGGACATCTAGGTTGCTTCCATGTTCTGGCTATTGTAAACAGTGCTGCAATGAATATGGGGGTACACATGTCTCTTTCAATTCTGGTTTCCTCGCTGTGTATGCCCAGCAGTGGGATTGCTGGGTCATAAGGCAGTTCTATTTCCAGTTTTTTAAGGAATCTCCACACTATTCTCCATAGTGGCTATACTAGTTTGCATTCCCACCAACAGTGTAAGAGGGCTCCTTTTTCTCTGCACCCTCCCCAGCACTTACTGTTTGTAGACTTTTTTTATCGCAGCCACTCTGACTGGCATGAGATGATACCTCATTGTGATTTTGATTTGCATTTCTCTGATAATGAGTGATGTTGCATTTTTTCATGTGTGTGTTAGTCATCTGTATGTCTTCTTTGGAGAAATGCCTGTTTAGTTCTTTGGCCTGTTTTTTTGACTGGGTCGTTTATTTTCTGGCATTAAGCTGCAGGAGCTGCTTTGTACATTTTTGAGGTTAATTCTTTATTAGTCGCTTCGTTTGCTGTTATTTTCTCCTATTCTAAAGGCTGTCTTTTCACCTTGCTTATAGTTTCCTCCGTTGTGCAAAAACTTTTAAGTTTAATTAGGTCCCATTTGTTTATTTTTGCTTTTATTTCCATTATTCTAGGAGGTGGGTCATAGAGGATCCTGCTGTGATTTATGTCAGAGAGTGTTTTGCCTATGTTTTCCTCTAGGAGTTTTACAGTTTCTGGCCTTACGTTTAGATCTTTACTCCATTTTGAGTTTATTTTTGTGTATGGTGTTAGAAAGTGTTCTAGTTTCATTCTTTTACAAGTGGTTGACCAGTTTTCCCAGCACCATTTGTTAAAGAGATTGTCTTTTCTCCATTGCATAATCTTGCCTCCTTTGTCAAAGATAAGGTGTCCATAGAAAGTGAAAGTGAAGTTGCTTAGTCGTGTCCGACTCTTTGTGATCCCATGGACTGTAGCCTACCAGGCTCCTCTGTCCATGGGATTTTCCAGGCAATTGTACTGCAGCGGAGTGCAGTTTCCTGGTACATGGATTTATCTCTGGGCTTTCTATTTTGTTCCATTGATCTATATTTCTGTAAAAGTTCATATTTTTAATTTGCATTTATTTGATTCTTACTGGGATTAAACATAGGCCCTTTAATTCTAATAAACTATTTTTACTTTATTGGTCATTTTTTTT